>DWON01009998.1:0-11054 GCA_018251015.1 Phocides pigmalion okeechobee | reverse complement strand
AAACACAATACATGAAGAACATGTCGCTTTACGGCGGGTTATGAGGGTGGTGGTGGTGAAAGCAAGTTTAAATGTTCAATTAAATTAAATATACTCTTTTTTAAACCATCTTTATAGTTGACAAATTTATAGCTGAAACGATATGAATTTAAGCAGACTTCATATTTGACAAATTTTATGTCAAAACGGTTGCAAGTTCGCATTTCGTCCAACGTTTAATTTTGAGGTCAAATGTACACGTCCTAAATAATATTAAGGCCGTAAATATTCCTGCCTTAAGACCATAAATATTTCGACAAATCAGCTAATACTAATAAAATTACCATGTGAATGTCAACCTTACTTGGATTTGATGCGGGGTCACGTTTCTCGTCGACACGTGATGTCACGATTCCCAGGTGTTTCTTAGTATGGGCTGTGATTAGGGCTGTCAAAATTATACCAAAAAAATAATAATATTCATATGACTAATTATATTTACAATGATGAAAATCTTAAAATTAATTATAATAAAAGCCAATGTAGCCATGCGGCACGGTGACAACAAGACTAGCATATGACTTGACTTATATAATACTCGACAATTAGTAAATTGCGTTTTTTTATTTACTATTTTTATCAAATAAGTCTCTATTTTACGCACTCAATACAACCAATTCGAAAAAAATAGTTTTAGTCATACACTATGAACGCTCAAAATACAGCACACACACAAGCTGCTTGTGCTTGTGGGTTGTGTATGTGTTTCCAACACATTTTCATTTTAATTATTTCAAATATCTTGTGACAACCCTAGCTTGTTACAAGACTCGATTGAGACCGATAATTCAGTGACGAAGGGAACAAATTCTGGATAAAGGACGGCTGTCTATTATTTATTCGACCTTATTCACTCAAAGAAACTTCTCTATAAGCAATTGAACGGTTCACCAATTGATAAAGATGATTTGATTTACATACTAGTTAATTCCTGCGATTTCGTTCACGTTTTCTAAAAGCAACATTTTTTCATGTACTCTCATCCGTAACTTTTAAATAGATATCACTTATTTATTTATAAAGCGATTGAAATGAAACGAATATTAAATGTTAAGTAAGGCTAACTGCAACACATCAGTAAAAACCGCATTAATATCGGATGAGCTTTTTGTGAGATTAGCGTATGCACAAATAGTAAAAAACAAATTTAACAAATATATTTTAGATTTTATTGCATCCATAAAAGCACTTAAGTTTTCTGTTGCATCTGTATTTTTTATATAAGATAGAAATAGCAAACGAGCATGCAATCTACCTAATGGTAAACAGTCACTATCGCCTATGGACAAAAAAAACATACGTAGTTATTTGATTATAATTATTTATGTTCATTGCTCAGTTCTAACATAGCGTAATAATAGCCTATAACAAGATCAAAGTTAAAGGCACAATGTACACGAAATTTGAGAAAGATTAAAACAATAAAAGAAACAAACAAATTAACAAATTAAATAAATTTCTCATTTATATAGTAGTACGGATGAATTGGGATCGAATTACTGTATGAGAGGTATTGCAAGCGATTTTTATCCGTTCACGAATGCACAAAACTATTTTTTTTCAAGTTTGAAACGAAATTATATTATATACAAAGTAATACACGATACTGGTGCTTGAATGCCTAACGAACTGAGGCCCACTATGTACCTAACGTTAGGTAACGTGTAATGTACTCGTAGCACTATATATCACGGTGGGAGAACTGTGGTTCGACCGGGGAGGAACCACCGCCGCCGTAAAGCATTACTTGCGTTTCGGTTGGAGAAGCGCGGTTGCCGCCTACACTTTGAAGCGAGGCGATCTACTCAGCTCAGATAGGATTTCGGGCGTGTTTGTTGTACGTGGATGTCTATGGGATGCGACTATTCACACTATTCTCTTTTTAAAAACTTCTTCCATTTACATCACCAGACTCTTAATATACATATTGTTCCTAAATAAGAATCATGGGATCATGTTTGCCTAAAACTACATTTGCCTAAAATATACACTTATCCTACTGACCAAAAAAAAATCCTAAGTAGCCAATATAACGACAAATAAAGGTTTAGAATAACCTAAAACTTTAATAATAATAATTAAGTTTTACTCCCACGTCGCAGCATCGCCGATCGGAAAGCAGGTCCTACTAAGATATTCAATTTTAGAATAAATCCTCTCATTTACCTCCAGGCTATTTTATCATTGTTGAATAGAATATTAATTCAATTCTATTTTATACAGAATAGAAAATTTCATAGTTGTCCTGAGTTATTTTCTATTCTCTCTCGACAAATGCATAATAAAAATCTACTATTGTATTGAACTGTATTGTATCGCATAGTATGGTGTTTTTCTATTGCATTTCTTTCCATTGCATTGTATTCAGTTAATTAATTATAAGTATTAATTTATTTAATAGTAGCGACCCGACCCACCTTCGCACGGGTAATAGAGTTTATATGTAATTACATTCAATCACAAAATAGATACAAATTAAATAATTATACTTCCTGATAACGCAGTTTTCTACAAATTCAGTTTTTATTTAAATACTTTCGGAGCTTATTCGGAACAAACAAATAAAAATCTTTCCACTTCCTAGCGTTATGACAGACGTATAGATTTATATACATTTTATTAGTATTGTCAATGTTAAAATGTAAAACTTGTTCATCGACTTTAAGCGCTCTTTTGGCAAAGGTTTATCGGGAGAAAGAAGTGAACTGGCCACAATCCCACTTTGAATAGCAATTGTAATTCTCTTCGCGAGATATAAATCATTATGATTTTAGTTAGTATTTCAAATACAATACGATACAAACTTTTTCTGAAGAAAAAGCATGGTAAATAGTGGAAATTGAGATGGTATTTATATATGGAATCTCAATATAAAATTTACGTTCATTTTGACCTTTTTGTTGTAATATTTTCATAATAACATTATATATTTTTATTATTATTACCTTTTGCTAAAAGAACATTAATTTAGCTTAAGATTTACTTTATTAACAAATTGATTAATTAATTCTTCATTAATTACCTAATTGTAGCCGCGAGCTGAGGAGAATTACTATTCAAAAATTTATAAATAAAGTTATTCATTCAAAATATATTCAGATGTTACAATTATTTTGAATAATTACAGCATAATGTACTAAAACTACAACAAAGGAACTTTTGAACGCCAAACTTTGGGGCAATCAAGCAATCGCCCAACAAATTGTTGTTTGGAAACTCCTCTCAAAGGAGCGCGAACTATTACTATTTACGGCATACAACAGCCGTTAATGTAACGATTAACATTTAAAAGTTTTATTGTTATATATGATAATCTATTAACGTACAAAAAAATCACAATCAATTAAATTCATCTTGAATTAGCTTATGCCCAGACTTTGTACACTTGGGCTTAAATTATCGAGCTTTTTCCGATTTCGTAACAGCAAAATATTCCTATGTATACTTGATTTTCTAACACCAAAAAGTTTTCATATTCTGTACAGTACTTACTTTTAAATTCACATAACATCTTAAAAGACCTTGAAACGAAACGAACATTAACTTCTATATCATGCAATTAATATTTCTTTCATTGGTAAAGCCGTTTCTGAGATTCTCGCGCACAAACGCACAGACAAAAAATCTAATTATAGAGAAGACGGGAAGGTCTAATGTCTACGCAAATTGCATTTTCCAAAACACTTCTCATTCGTCCAAGGAATAAGTCTTAATATTTAAAATACGCTGCCTTAATAGTGAGATGTACTCGTATGTTTACGCAAGTCTACGCAGGCTACGTCTTCTAAAACGCCTTCCATTCGTCTGAAAAATAAGTGTCAATATTTAAAATTACGCTGCCTCAGTGAGAAGATGAGAAGATAACCTGCACATGTCCACACAGGTTGCTTCTTCCAAAACACCGACCTTCGAGGAATAAACGTTAATATTAACATACTTTCCACTACTTTACTTCTATATACGAATTCTAAGATTCGTTTCGTTGACGCGGAGAGGTACGATCACCGTAAATACATCGAAAGGAAGGTTCCCATAAGTTAGCAGACGCGGAGAACAAATTACATCTCAATGTGCTTCCGGCGTGTGTCGGCGAACACGCTATATATTAAATTCCGACTCAGGAATACACGTGCGGTTAGTGTATACCTTTAGTCATATTAACTTGTATAATCGTATAAATTATGTTTTTGACGTGAAACTTTTAGTGGAGAATCTTAGACGTAATTCCGACTTGTATAGCGTGACGGTAAACAACATGACGTTCTATTACACAGGCATGCACCCTTACCGAAATCGTATTCCACTCTTTATTAATTTGTTTTCTACTTGTCGTAAAACTTAATAATTATAACTGTTGACGGTTTTTGATTTTTAATTGCAGATATATCGAACCGGTTGCATGGCTCGTGGTCACGGAGGTTTTCCCGCCACCGCAGTTCAGCCGTTACCACGCACCATGCAAGTGGTTCGAAATATCGGCAATAAAAATGCTAATTCCATATAATACATTAAATAATATTTTTTTACAGACTAAAACACCCAAAATAAACTTATATTGAACTCTCGTACTTTTTATTATGAACGAATAAAAAAAACTTTCATTTTTAATATATTCTTACATATTATTTGTTATTAAATTGGTTATTGTGGATATAATAAGTCACCATTTTCTGACGTCCGCCATTTTAGATTTCGAATGACGTCATTTTGCATATTATGTTTCGCTTATAAAGCCCTCATGATACCCTTTTAGGTGTTACCGTCTATTGCCGTGTAGAAGTGGGGCAGGCGATGTGGTGTTAATATGATAAACAACAGACAAAGTCGCGGTTTTCAACTAGTATGGAGTGGAATCTCATTGTTAAACTTTGCATTAATGTACAAATAGAGTAACCCACTTCTACAAAATATTCGAAAGCAATACGAGAATTAATTACATAAATTAAGAGAAATACTGCGAACTAAAGCTTCTTGAAGCACACTTTACTTGACAAGGAAATGGTCTAAAAGGATGAAGTAATTAAATGCCAATGGAAATGCGACTTGTGCAAATTGTAAATAGTCTACGAAGTTAAGCAACATCGGACGTGGTCGGAAATTGAATGGGTGCGCAATAGTGGCTAATTTATTTACGCGTCTGCGCTTCGATAGACATACGATCCGAGTTGGTATCTATAGTAATCTATACAACTAAATAATTTAGAGTGTCTGTTTGTAATATTAAAATAAGCGGTTTTTACTAAATGCATATATGTATACACGTTCCTATAGCAAAATAACATTTTTAACTGTTTTAGTCTGTCTGTCTGATTGCTCCGGATAATCTCTCGAACGGACCGATTTAGACGGGACTTTTTACTCTAGAATGAAGATGCGACGACAATCACTGAATTGTATTTTTAGCATCTGTGTATCATCTACAAATTCACAAACATAGTGTCCGCCCCTAGTAAACACAGCACTTGTGTTCGCCCGTAATCCATACAGACTTGTACGTACAACACAGGTGTGTACAGCCGCAAGCGCGTTGCGCCGCGGAATACACAGGAATGTTGTACGCTGAAGGGAAAGTGTCAATGGTTGTATCATTGTTTTAATAGGCAGCACTAAACTAACCTAGTTTCCACGTAATATAGAGATGTGAGTGCTCATCGCGTCACGAGCACAAAGGGCACATTCTATCCCTATATGCACATTCCAGTACCGTTGACCTGTTTAGGATTTTTATCGTTTTTATATGTTGGACGCCCTCATAAAGGTAGGTGGGGTTGGGAGCACAGTCGTGTTGGAGATCTATGGGAGAGGCCTATGTCCAACATGGACGTCAAAACGCTGAGATAATGATGATATATGTTGGAAAAGGCAAACGAGCATACAGGTTATCTGATGTTAATGTTCTGCAGCCCATAGACATTTATGTCCAACCATAAACAAGAGTAAGCACTTCCTTAGGCTTGCGTGGCTACTTTTGAAGACTGGGAAGGTCGTCTCGCTTCTAAATGTAGCCGCATAAAGTTTTTATTAATAACTTTATACGACATCTGAGCCGAGATCACGAAACATGTAATTGGCTCAATATGTCGCAATTAAAGAGTAGGTGGATCTAATGCATATACCTTTTTATGGTAAGTATTAGAGATGCTAAACCTGAGATAAACGTAGTTAACGTTCATGGTAGGAACAAAAAGACCGCGCAGAGGCATAGTTTGGCGAGGCACGTCCGGACACCTCTCAGCTCCCAGAGTGCGCACTCTACGGGGATTATTGAGAGGGTGTTTTTTTAATATTTTTGTCTCTTTGTAGACTATGCGGCTTTTAATTTTATTTTCTTTCTTTTCTTTCGATAAAACGTATTATAGATAGGTTTTAAGCACTACATAATAAGTTACATGCGTTTTACTATATAACAAGTACCCATTATTTACGTTTTTTAAATCATTAAAACAAGTTATTAAGGCATCACTGCACAGCTGCTTAAAAAAAAAATCAGGTCGATCAAACTCAGTAAGGTCATTTATCTGGGATCTCTCATACCATCTTCCCGTTGGAAAGGCTCCAGCACCCACTCTTACCTCTCTCCCTTCCGGAAGACTCCTTTTAGTCATCTCTTTACACAGGAATACATCTATACATATAATAAAACTGTAAGTGATCGCTGTCTGTACATGACAAATATATTTAAATACTTCCTCTCCAACGCCGCGCCGCCGCCGGCCGCCGGTCTACTCTCCGTCATCAAATTCATAAGACGGGTCTTACGAATTTTCGATCAGGTCACGTGTCCTGACGCAAGCTTGAAAAGAAGTTTTCACTTCAAAAAGTACACAAGGCCGCTAAAGAAGTTTCAATTCATAAGGCACCCCGCCTTTATATACGCAAGAGAACCCAAAATAATGTTTTCTCATTTTTTCTGTTTGTCTGTATGTTTGTGCACGCTAATCTCAGCAACGGCTTATCCTTGAATGCTATTTCTAGGTTTATATTGTCATGGACTACACTTAACACTCAGTATTTTTTTCATTTAAATTGGTTAACAAAAATAAGTTATGTTAATTTATGTAACACGTGAACGAAGTCGCGGGCAAAAGCTCGGTTTACTACAAAATTAGAACATGAACCTATTTTAAGCAAATTAACGACCGTAATTGGAGACGTGATGTAGTTTCCACGCGCCTAACAATATTTCACTGGCGTATCATTACATACGTAAGACATGACTTCGTTATAAAAACACGGGACACCGCATATAAACCGATATGCTTGTCAATGTTTTAATAAGCTTGATGGAACGTCTTTGAGTAGCGAACGTTGGTAGAGTCGCCGCCAACTTGCATAACGTCGAGACATTTCCAGAAACAACATAAGTTGAAAAAGTTAATAATTACACTCACATATGACACTTTTAGAGTTATAGCGACCTATACCGAAATATAAAGATTTTTCATTTGTTTTTGTATTGTATATTTTTTGGAGTAGACGTCGGAAAATATATTAAGTATTGTTTAAATTTAAATTGCATGAATTTTCCAAAAGTAAATTTTGATTTTCCTGTAAGTTTTCATCAATTACAAAATTTATATGAAAGTGAATCTTTATTTCATTTTTTAATAGGTTATTGTAATTGTGAAGGTGCGATATGACTCGATCACCGAAATCTTTCGAAAGAGCAACCTTTCGGAAGAGCAACCTTCAATAATCAAGCAACTAATTTAAGGACGTCTGCTCTATATGGAGGTAGTTACACATGTCCATGAGTGTCAGTGACTTCTTAATATAGTTTTTTGATACTTACATTTATAACCTTAGTAAAGTGTAGTTGCTAGCTTACGAGGGTCTAAGCCGTCCTATTTTAGCCATTTAGGTATAATGACGCACCTGTGATCTACTTTAAGCGAGACTATCCTATATGGAATTCGTTACATATGTTCAAGAGAGGCAGTAACTACTTGGCATCTGGTAGATCGTATATTCATTTGGTAATTACGTTTATAAGGTTTCGGTAGAAAAATGTAATTTTCAGCTTACTTACTGTTGAACATCACTTTAATTTTGAGGAATAAGAACGCGTCAATGATCAACTTTGGATAGGACTTCTATATGTAGAGTTGATTAATTATGTCCATGGACGACAGTGACCACTTACCAACATAATAAAAAGAACGTTACAAACAAAAACTAAAACCGAGTACACTAAAATATATAAGAAATCTGGTACATAAGTACCCGCTAAGATAATGAAAAGAATGTCCCAATACAACGAAACTCGTAGTCACTTCCCCATAACGGTGGTTATGAGCAATAACAGGAAATATCACGATAATATACATTAGGAAGTTTATGGACTCCTTATCGTAAACAAACGAATCATTGCCGACGGTAATGGCGAATTTTTAATTCTTGAAATTGAAAATACTGTAATATTTCTGTATACTGTGTCTCATAAATAAAATTTGGGGACGAAATTTCCTAGATTTTTAAGGGCCATTAAAATTGTTTTGATAAATGTGTCTGCAATCTCTGATTGAAATACAAGAACTTTACGGCGGGTTACGGGGGCGGCTGTGGTACCTCCCCGATCGAACTGTAGTTCGGCTACATTGCAAAATACGATCACCAGTCTATCTATCAGTCACGGATGCATTGCTACTCCTGAAGACTAAAATAGTAGTTGTCTCGTGTTGCAAGCACATGACTCCTCTAAAAATAAAGTAGAAATACCTAAAAGCTTTCTCCAACCATTACCAGAGTACGATTATCCACAAATACAACGCAGGCTCACATTAACGCTGCATTTGAACTCGTCAGCGCTCAAATTGCTTCGTCTGTGCACACAATGGACTTATACGACTACTCATCAACTACAACGTTGATGAGAAGGAACTTTGTAATTAACGAAGACTGAACATCATCTACCCACAACAGTCCCAATGCTGGGCATCTTGGTTAAGGAGCACGGATCTCCTTGAATTAGAACAGTTAAGCTGTGGATGTTTTTCGTGGAGTCACAATTGGGATTGGCAAGTGTTAGTTATGTGCGGATGTGTAGGCTTCACGTATGGTACCTATGTGTAGAATACCCAATCATGCGGATTTCTTCAAAATTTTCCTTTTAAAGCAACCGTTGAGTAATTTGTAATACGAATTTACTCGAAATTATGTGCAGATGGCAGTAGAGGTATTCTGACAAATAAGTTCAGCTGTCTCATGTGCTTACTGTCTCTAAAGCTATACTGTGTAATGCGTATAATCAATGATAGACTTCAAAAAAGTACATAATAAAATAAAATATTTTAATTTACGCACGTTTTTCTAAATAAGAGTTTTTACTTCTTCAGTTGCTCAATTTTACAGCTGGATCCCCATCACTGCTTACAGCAAAGATGGAGATTTCGACGACATAGAATCTTTTCGTGACTGAGCTATTTTAAACAATGAACTTCCATTTCACATTTGGATTCCACGTTAATATCTTCACTAGAATATCTTCTACAAACGTGCAAGATGTGGAACGAGCTTGTTCCTGAAGCATTCCCTTAATATAGACTCTTTAAAAAAGATTAAAGAGAGCTCTCCTTTACTGACGATGTTAGCGAATGTTCTAATGTTGCAAATGTCCATACATGACGGTAACTGGTCTCCATCACGTGGCCCATCTGCCATATCGTTAGGCTAATTTCTAAAAATTGCCCCAGTGTCCCCTACATTTTATACTTGTGTGTACTCACTATAGTCTACCGGATTACTCTGAAGGAAAGAGTTAATTTAAAAACGGCTACAAACTATATTTAATTTGAAAACTTTTTGCACAGAAAAATTACAAAGCAAAAAAAAGAAGAAGAAACAAAACAATATCAAAAACACATTGTTTTTTATATGCCGCCTGCATACTAACAATTAATACAATTAACAACAATAATTAAAATTTAAAGGTGGGAGAACTATAGTTCGACCGGGGAGTACCACCGCCACCCTCATAATCCAGCCATTGAAGTGAGGCGATCATCTTAGTCCTCAGTAGCAGCAACGTCTACTTTCGAGCTCAGATAAGATTTCAATCGTATTTGTAGTTGTACGTAGATGTCTATGGGCTGCGATTTTAACATCAGGTGGTTTACATGCTTGTGTTACTCTTCTTACATAAAAAATAAACAAAACGATTTCTCTTACTAACACTCACTTGAACAATACTTTACGTATTTATAAAACTTTCCAGCCACGTAAACAAAGTACGGATTAAAATTCCGAGAAAATAACTGACGTGGAAGATCGTTTTCCGGAGCAATTAAAATACTTACGCATTACTTGGCGTCGGTAAGTCTTCAAAACTTCGCGTGAAACTTCCTTCGTCCTTTAATGAGGCTTAACTCTGTGGGGTATTATGAGGTATTTTATCAAAACACCTTTTTTAACTTAAGCACTCTACATTTTGTTATGTAACAGGTACTCCGGTCGAAATTTTTCGCCGTAACCACGAGCCAACTGGTTCGAAATATCGACAATTAAAAATCGTTAATCATGAGTACCCGTTATATGTATAACATAATGTAGGAGCTTTATTAAATCTAATCAATTTAAATGCATCGAGTTTGTCTAGACTACAAAGTCTATCCTACTAATGTAAGCAAATGTGTCCATGTTTGTCTATATGTTTCGTTTTCACGTCAAAACGGCTTAACCGATTTTAATAAATTTTCACATAGAAGTAGATTACACTATGGATACGAACATAAGGTACTTGTAGTTGTAAATATAATGGTTCTTAACGGATGAAATAGGGGATGCAATTTACTACGGGCAAATTATTATTTCATAAGTTTAGGATACAAATATGTGTATTCTAACGGTAAACGGCAGTCCATGAGCAGGATAATAACATGTCTCAATGAATGTCATGCTACCTCATGCAACATGGCGGGAACGGACGCCACTTGAGCACGTCAACATGGCGCGTGCGATAAAATGGGAGCTGGTAGTTGCCAGCGATGACACATCGTTAATTCACTGCACAAATACAT
>DWON01009997.1:0-11056 GCA_018251015.1 Phocides pigmalion okeechobee | reverse complement strand
AACTTCTGTTCTATTTTAGATTGGACGTGCTTGTCCATGGGCTGCAGTGACCACTTAACATCAGATGTCCTGCATGCCCATTTCTTACTCTTTCATAGGAAAAAAAATGGTGAGTGCTCTGATGAACTGTTTCATCTGGTGCCTACGTCATTTTTTTTCCACCGCACCACTCGCCGAAGGTTGAGGTTGTTTCCGTATCAACTAGACTCGTGGCGGTCCTCTACAGTTCGGTTTGCAACTTGCAACAACTTTTACAACAACAAGCAACAGCTACAACAATCTACCTTCCAAGGTATTCCTTGAACGCTATGAAATGGGGCTCATCAAGAAAGGTGTAAACAGAGCTCTCCTTCAAAGCTGTATGCATTGGCGATTCTTCTGGTATTGCAAATATCCATAGGTGACGATGACTGCTTTCCATCAGGTGGCCCGTCTGCTTTTTCGTCAGGCTAAAATATATAAAAAAGCGTATGCTTCGGATGTACCATCGCCATCCGTATAATCGATACTAGAGTTTACTTAGTAATTCATTACCTCACGTAAATTAATTCTTCTTCCTTAAAAATGTTTCTGCATTACTTATGAAGCGAGTGTCTTAGGTGGGACTCCTGTTGGTCGAATTAATCATTTAACATCTGTTTGTTATCTGATCTCCTAAAAAATAGAAAACCTATGATGTGTCACATGTAAATTATCGCGAATTTTATTTGTAATGCTGTCAGTTTACGTGGGCTCCAATTTTTGAGACTTTCCAGATTTTCTAACAGCAAAAAGATCTTACGTGTCCGCATTTTTTTTTAATTACAATTACCTTTTTATTTGTAGACTGATTGAAATGAAACGAACACAAATGTTAAGTGAAGCTTACTATAATACATTAGTCAAAACTGCACCGAAATCGATTAAGCAATTTCTGAGTTTAGTGCGCGCAAACTTACAGACAAACAGATAAACATTCTAACAACAATTGTTTTGGGTTCTATTATTTCCTATTCATATTTTTTTTCATCATCTCATGTTACAATTTTATTATTTATATCGATTTGCTAAACGACATTAATTTCGTTTATTTAGAATTTATCCTCATTTGCTTGAAACAATCTACACGTTTATCATTCCTATTACCAACAGAACTATTTGCTTCATTTTCTAAATTGAATCAAGCGTTGATTCGGACAAAGTATCTATGTTATTTGTAGCGTTAAATTTAATTGCCACATACTTCGTTCTTCGTAAAATTGGAATGTTAACTATTTTTACAACTGTATAACCGACTAGAACAGGGGTCGGCAACTTTTTAGACGCAAGAGTCCAATGTTGCAATTTACAATTTTTTCCATGTTTTAAAGATCCACTAAAAATATCTTTAAATAATTTTATATCTGTCTGTATGTTCTGATTTCAATACGACTTTCACTGGCAGAGCTTTTTTATAACTGACACTACATTCATTTCAAAAACCAAGCACAAATTCGCGGCCACAGCTATCATGTACATAAAAACTTTGCAATTGGTTTTGCATAAAAAATACATTGGTTATGAAATTGTATAAGTAAAATAATATATATACAGTATATAAAGTAAATAGTTATACTTATGTGTACACTTTTAAGATTTTTTCAATAAAATAATTTATGGTATCTTGAGAGCCAATATTTCCATTGAAAGAGCCGCATGTGGGTCGCGAGCCGCAGGTTGCCGACCCCTGGACTAGAACATACGTTCACGCAAAGATATCATAAACATTTTTATTGGTGAATTGGAGAATGATAAGAAATATCAATTATGGGTTGGTTGTATTTAGACGGACATTTTAGATGACTTTCAAAAGAATTTAGAGATTAATCTTCCCCTTTAGATTGTTCAGGTTAGGCTTTTATTATAACTAGTTTTGAGATCTTCATTATTGTTATTAAAATGTAAATATATATTTTACTTTTAAAACGTATGGATATCAACTTTGACTGAATTCTTAAATCAGTGATTTTCTTTAATTTTTGATGTGAGAAGAGGAGTAAGTGTGCTGCTTACTGTAAAGTATTTGCTGGAAAACATGAACTTCCATGGACAACGACAAACCGAATTTAAGTCTAAAATGAGGTTATAAGTACAAGCGTTGCTACTTCTGAGGATTAAGATAGTCACCTTTTTTAAGTGTAGCCGACAACCACACGAAACACGGATTGCACCACTGTGAATTGTGAGGACCGAGGACCACCTCGGTAGCCCTGTTAGAACTAGAGTATTAATTGTCTATTATTTATGATATAAGAATGTATTTACGTATACATTGTACTTGTATGTATTATGGAGAAGTAACTATTGTAATATATAAATATGTATTTTACAAACCAGATGTTACCATTAGAAAAAGTAGGTCATGAACAAAAAAATCAGAAAAATCAAGAACAGAAAAATATCGTGATATACTTTCTTACTGAATACTAATATCTAAAAGATTTTATTAACTCTGACATGATGTAATTTAATATTTTAACATTATTACAAAACCTACATAAAATACCTTAAGCCTAATTAAATATTTTACAAATTAAAAATCCATCCATCCAGAACTCCTGCTTGTGGCATAGTGCCCAGAACACTGGCAATAACGAAAACAATAAACCCAAATCTGAAACCAGAACTCACTAAAAAAATTAGTTTACTTACTGGTTGCGTGATACAGGAGAAATAAGTTTAAAATTACACAAAACCTTGATTCCGTAAAAAGCAGCTTTGTAACAACCTTAATAAAGTGCTCATTGAACTTTGACAGAAAACAATGTGTCCAAAATAACTTGCTTAATTAACTCGGCGTACCTTTGTGCGCGTAAAAATAAAACAGGTCAAGTGTAAGTCGGTCTAACACTAAGTGTTCCGCACACAGAACTTAATATGGATAATTTGTACCAAACAGTGAACTATGGTAACTATCCCTTCAGTTGAGAATTCAGAGTATCCCCAATTTTTTTTTTATATGAGAAGAGCAGCAAACGAGTATGCAAACAACCTGATATTTAGATGTCGCAGCCCATAGACATCTACGTACAACTACAAACATGACCGAAATTCTATCTGAGCTTGAACGCAGATTGCTACTCCTGAGGACAAGACGTTCGCCTAACTTCAAAGTGTAGCCAGCAACCGTACCTCTCCAACCGAAACGCAAGTAAAGCTTTACGGCGGATTATTTATGAGAACGGCGATGGTACCTCCCCAGTCGAACTATAGTTCTCCCACTTTTGAAAATGCTAAAAAAACAATCCAAATACTTTTTTTGTCGTTCTAAAGTCAAATTGCCATTTTTGTGAGCAAGCGTGTTTACATAATTTCTACAAAACAGCGTAACTATAGTTCAATCCCTTTTAATTGTATTTTCCAAATTTTCAGCGCGTTTGTTAAAGTAAGCAAATGTTAAATCGTTTGGAAAGATCTTTTTTCTATCCTTTCTAGTGAGAGAACATTTTCTATGAATTTGCTCACATTTATCCGACATTATTTGTCGTCTAATATTTCCAAGTGGTTCGCCAGCGTCGTAACGAGAAAAAATCGTGTCGGATCTCGTTCGTGTACGAGCTTGTATAGCGTTGTTCACATTTACAGGATGTCGGTCCCGTCAAGCTCTTCCCGCTTCCCGAGCCGCCGCTTCGTTCATTGTATTGGAGCGGTAATCGAGTTTCTGGTCCCACAGGCGATTCCAACACATGCGACAGTATTCAGTCAAAAATCGCGTTAGGATAGGTAGAATCTCTGTTCAACCTGGAGGGTACCACCACTACCCTCATAATCCGACGTGAATTCAATTTTCGACATACGCGGCTGGATAAACTTACAAATAAGGTTGACAGGTATACTTAAAATTAAGGGACCATATCAGTCTTCAGAAGCATAACATCTACTAATGAAATTAGAGAGTGGTCCCGTTGAAGATTGCACGTGTGCATACACGGTTTTCAGCAACTGCATATAATGTGCATGCAGGCCATCATATGCCCAACAGTTTACTACTAATGTCATAAAAATGATGTACATGCGACAGTGAATTTTAAGTACATAAGGTTGTTTCAAAGCTCGTCTTTCTTTAAATATATTGAAATAAACTTTGTAAAGTGAAAACCTATTCTTATTCGAAACAAAGATGCTCAAGCCTGACTTAGATCATTGAATTTGTACCAAAACTGATCAGATAACAAATCATGCCTATACATTTGACTATGTAACGGATACTGACGATTAATCCATTTAATTACCGATATTTCGAACCAGTTGCGTGACTCACGGTCACAGCTAAACACACAGTTAATATCGGAAATATCGGCAATTAAAAATCGCTAATCGTAAGTACCTATTACAACGTACAATGTATATATTCCGCGATGTTATTATTCTAAAATCATGTCTATATATATATATACTCAACTACTAAAATCTTTACGATTTTATAAGTCTAAAGAAATTATATCGTTTTTGCTAATCGAGTGCAGAATACTAAAAAGTTCTGTTCACTTTTTCTAATATCGGACGATAGGGAGTTGTCAAAGGGAAAACTCGAGAGGGCACTTGCGTCACTCCGATATTTGATGTTTTTGTTATAATCTCAATACCACTGGGCGTAGAGATCGTGTACTATCGCCTACAGGTAGGTTGCATAAACGTTCTTCTGTACGGTTCGACAGATTTTTCAAAATATTTCATCCGACATTTCTACGGGGTTCAACAATCTGTATGATTGTATAGTCACTTTTTACTATGTACTGCGTTCTCACTATACACACATACGTAGCAAAAGTTGCACTAAATTTTATCTTTGATATTTATTTAAGGACTTTAACGTGAGCACAATCGCGGGTAAAAGCTAGTAATTAATAAATCGTACCAGAGTAAATATTTCCACATATGACCACAACAAGTGCGATTTAATTTAACCTAATTAACATGAATCGAAGATTACAGTTCACTTGACGTATTGCAATTAGCGTTGGAGTGTAGAGTGAATACAGCAATCAAACGGTATTTGAAATGGCTTTCGAGTAAGGATCTTGTCACACACGTAAATGTCGTTATGTTAAGCTCATTTCACATGAAAATTAAGTTATACATGAATATGAAGTTAGATCACCATGCAGTAAACGGTGGTATTGTTTCACATTACAGGTAATATTTTGTCCACATAATACAGGATCATCAGATTGATTTTACATTGTATCCTTGATATTCATTTAGTGTATGTAAATATGAATGAAATAAAATTATTATATATAAATTAGACGAATTGCATTGTTGTAGATTCTTTATCCGGTGCGGCAAATTTCTTAACACTTCGAATGTGGCGTTCGTATATTACAATGGGTCAGAATATGGGAGGCGGCTAATCTGGAGCTCTTTTCTCTAGACTGGAGATGCGCCGACAAATCACACAAATATTGTATTTTTAGCTTCATTGTAGCATCCACGAGTACACAGAACTAAACTCCGCCTTCAGTTTTGTAGCGCCGACATAAACAAAGACTTGTGTTCGCCCGTAATCCATACAGATTTGTGCGTAAAACACAGGTGTGTGCAAGCCGTAAGCGCGTTGCGTCAAGTAATATAGCAGGATTGTACGTGGAAAGTGTTAAATAGCGACTTAACATTTATTTTTTGGTTGAGATTTGAGTATTTAGAGGTGTATTGTATTGTATGTATTTGGTTTGTCCATGGTTCCCGTCATTCAAAACTGACTCAAGTTACACAGCTTTCACAAAACTCGATTTTAATTGATCGACTGTTAAATTGAAAGTAATTAGAGACGTCTGAACACACTTTCGGTCAAAAATATATTTAAGAAAGTTTTGTTATGTAACAGCCCTCGATTAATTTAAATTGATATATATGAACGATGACAAGATTTAAATAATGTACAGAAACCAAACTGTATCGTAATGCGATATTAAATCTTTTAACCATCTTTGCTGGCACGAAAATGTCTTAAAGCCCAGATGTACAAACTAATGATTAAAAAACCGAGTATTCGATTGTAGACACGATAAATATAACGAAATTCCATTGACGATTTTAAACAATTCCAAACAGAAATCAGTGGCTTTTAAAATGACGATTATATCGGCCTATTGAGGAGAAAATAGGGTTTTAAATCAATAAGGCTATTTTGACTCTTTCTATATTTTATAAATGTGTTAAAATTCTATTTGAGCTTCATAGAAATAGCTTCTAAATTTTATTTTATGAAACAATGAATCCAATTAGAATGTCTGAATACATCCATTGGAAGGTATGCATATTCAAAGTCCCTATTTTCTATTTGCGGTCCGCAAATTGATTCCGATGAATGTGATAAGGTCCTAATTCATCCGCGCTGAATCGGCTGAAACACTCCGCTATGCTAATTCTGCTTTTAGTCCATTTGCGAATGGAAATTAGGTGACGAGGGCGGGTCGTGATAGTTTCATTTGAAAATCTACTTATACATCACCACATATAGACAACGGGTGTACTGCAAGGCGCTGTTTTGAGACCTAATTAGTTTCTTGGTACTTTGGTACGATATTGACAGTACAACTTAATGTAAAGATAGTTTCACTGATAATAGTTGAGAAAACAAATAGTTTTATAGTAATAGATTCAACCTTTGACACTACTTCTCACACAATAAATTTGATCATTATGGTTGTTTAAGGGCATAATAAAAACGCAGCACCAAAGACATGCCAAATTTTCCTTATAGCTATCGTCGACAAACTCCATTATAAAAGGAAAAGTAATGGCAGAGGGGTTTGATAAGCATGCTTATGCAAATTCCCATTTCCATAACCTTATAGAAACGTCTAAACGGTGTACCTGACAAAAGCCATTGAGGGTCTTGCGTGCCGAGTAAAAATGATCGTTTCACAGCCGTCCTCACCGCGACATAACAGACAAACACGGATACCAACGACGATAAATCTTCGTTTTGTACATTTTTTAGCGACACAACTATTTTTCAGTGACGCCTGAAGGTACAACTCAGACGCCTCTTCTAAGACACTTAACTCACAATTAGTTGCGCTGTGCGTGTCAAGTGCTCGTACGCTCATAGAAACGTCGAACTTCCACTACATATATGTAGCTATAGTTGCTTGAGAAAAGCCGTAAGTAATTTTGCAAAAGGATTATCATATGTTTAACAGATGATCATCATATATGTCTTGGTTAATATACTCATCAGACTTAGTCCTGGTAAAGAATGTATAATTAAATTTTGCATTATTTGAAATGTTTGTGGAAAAATAAATAGGCTCCTTTTTTACCATCATTAGAGAAAGTAGTTAATTGTCAAAGTATAAACTATTAAAGATTCTTAATTACAATAATGAAAACCTTAAAATTATTAATTATAAAAGCCTAACTTAAGCAATCCAAAGGGAGACCGGGTCCATGCGGCATGGTACCAAGAACGTTAGCCGCGTTACCGTAACAGTAACAGTAACAGTGATCGCAATTCTCGGCGCAAGATATGAACCTACCTCTTGTCACTAGTGGCGTCTATCCAACGTAATATTCAAATGCATATAAAACATAATTCAAAATATCATAGGTTACAGTGCTATGTTTGTTATCTACTTTCAATATTAATGGCTATTTTAACTTAAGTAACGATATCACCGCCAGTGTGTTGTGCTCAATGCTTCATCAAACTTCATTTCCGATATAAACAAAGAAACTACTATAAGTATTTAATCGTAAGTTTTGTCATAAAAGTTATTTGTTGTTCTGAGGTGGCGAAGTTAGATATCTTAGTAGAGACTTAGAGCCAAGTGGTGGTAGGAATACTGCGGCACTCTGTTTAAAAAGTTTTCTACGGCTCTTATTATTGTTTGTTTTCACGTGACCTGGTATATAAATGTTGAAGAATTTTACCGTAAACAGCAAAAAGCCATTTACAATTCTCTTGTAGAGATGGTTGACAAAAGAAACATTTTGACTTTTAGAACAGTTATTAAAATTCTGTAGGTCCGTCCATTACCCAATTTATGAGTCCTATATTTTTGTGCAAATTATTTTCAACAAGCACATTTTGATTACGTATTCCTTAAGATTATTCTTCAACTACCAATTACGTGCCCGTTGCTAAATAAGGGTGATTAATTATATAAATTTTTTATGGTAACTTTAATCAGTGTCTAAATTGTATTCAGTCTGTCTATAATTTACACAATCTTGTTCCTACTAAATGTCAATTTTCATTGATATCGGTAAAGCCATCTTGAGTAACAAAAGGAAATACAGACAAGAATGGTAGAATTTGCTTCAGTGAGTATTAAAATCTTAATTTAATTTTGAATTCATCATTATTAGTTTTGCACTTGCCACAAATTTCTCAACACCCACCCAGGGATGACTAATAGATAATACCATTAGACATTAAGGTCGCCTTTTATACCACATGTTATTTTTAAGACATGATGCAGTAAAAAATAATAAATTAATAATAAATAAATAAGATATACATTTGACAAAAAAATGTATATATAAAGAGAATAGTAACAGATTTATAAAAGAAGTAGTGATAGATATTGATTTTTTGCTGTAATTCAGTACCTGTAATGAATAAACTCATCAATCCACAATCCAAAACCGTCATATGTACATATACATATGTATAATCAGGATACGAAAAAGCAAAAAAAGAAAAACTTATATATTCTCATTTTCCATCCAACGTTTTAGAAAAATATTTACCGCGACATTGAAGGATATAAAGCGATTTGTATTGTTTTTGTACTCCGATCGCTAATTATTTTCAGTTAAATGATTATACAAGATCTAATCTTAAGAAAAGCTTTTCATACTAAAATTTGACGATATTTCTTTCCAACAACAATACTTAATTACGATGTCTAAAGTATTATGTCTTAACTCATTTATTCTCTTTTCTCTTCTTTGTGAACAAATCTACAAAGCTCCTTGAGTACCTGAAAAAAAAGAATTTTATTTTTAGTTTGCTGCCAACATAAAAAACAAGGTGTGATTAAATGTTTAACATTAAATATAAATTATAAATTAACTAATATTAAACTACAAATAATCGCTCGAAGTACGGAACCAATGGGGCAGAAAGGTCCTCGAGTGGCGACCACGTCTAATCAAAAGGAGCACAAGGCATCCCAACCAGGTGGACCGACGACCAGGTAAGGTAACCGGATGCAGGCACAGAACCGGTCAGACTGGCAGCACCTGGGGGAGCCCTATATCCAGCGGTATAAATGCAAATTACACATAATAAGGGCACAGAACCGTTCTTAGTGGCGGCATCTGGAGAAGGCCTATGTGCAGCAGTGGACGCGTAGAGGCTGATAGATGGATAGAAACTACAAATCTTAGGTCTTTCATGAATATCAGGTTCAATTGAGATCGCGGTAAGTAAGCAACTAAGACAATTTTTTTGGAAATTCAACTCCCATAAAGGTAAAATAGGGATCGGAAGACATCGATATCGAAATAACGATTTCTACACGAGGAAAGCTGTGTTCAAAAGCTAGTACAGTATAAAATAAAGGGTATATTACGGAAGTCTCATCTGCCATGACGGAACTTTTGCATTTCGGTAGAGGAACTGGTACAGCGACACTGTGACACGACCGTCTTAGTCTTTAGGAATAGCGACGCATCTACGTACGACGTTAGATAGGATTTCAGTATTATTTGAGGATGTGGATATCCATGGGCTGCAGCGATTGTTTAACATCAGGTGGTCCGCATTCACGTTTACTACTCTCGTAACATAAAGAATACAACTGATGCAAACAATAAAACAACAACAATTCACAGCTATTTCTATGTACACAGGGTAAGTAGATAAGGTACTTGTTTCACTGTTAAATTCAAATATCTCATTTAATTCTAAGTTACTAGATTTTACCCGCGGCTTCGCTCGCGTTGAAGCCTTTAAATAAACATCATAGACGTAGAAGAAGTGAAGTGTAGCAAACGAGCATGCAAACCACCTGATGTTAAGTAACAGCCCATAGACATCTACGTACAACCACAAATACGACTGAAATCCTATCCGAACTCGAAAGTAGACATTTTGCAAGACGGGCGATTCGCTTCAAAATGTAGCCGGCAACCGCACCTCTCCAACCGAAACACAATTAATGCTTTACGGCGGATTATGAAAGCGGGGGTGGTACCTGGGTACCTACAATTCTCCCACCTTTTATTGGTAATTTTCCTCAGGATTTGTTTTTGAATGATTTTGAAGGAGTATGTATGTAGAGAGAGTTCTAATATTTACTAGTCGGCAATACAACAGGTATAATCTCCCAGATACCCCCCAAATTACAGTACAACAATAAAATTCACGAAGTACGCATAAACTTTCTAGTTCAGTGAAAGCTTGTGAATTATCTATGAGTCGTAAAAGAAAGGTCTGTCATCGCATGTTTAATACAAGCTTATCGGAGTTACGCGTTCCGGTACTTCGGTTTCATTTGATTTACCCAATATTAATATTCTTACATGATCTTGAACTCATATCACTGCGGAATCAATTCCTCTTACTGTATTAGGTACTCACGATTAACATTTTTATATTGCCGATATTACGTTCTCAGTTTCCCCCAGCCACCGCAGTTTAGTCGTGACTATGGCCCATGCACTGGTTCGAAATATCGGCAATTAAAAATCCGTAATTGTGAATACCTGTTACATAGAAAAAACTCATATCATCCTAAAATATTGCACCAATTTTAAGCTTAACACGATCATAAACAAACGTTGCTCTGTGGTGTGATTTTAGTAAAATAAATCTTTCGATCTTATTTTTTTTTTGTGTTGTAAAAGTAAGAAACGAGCGTGCAAGCAATCTAATGTTAAATAGTATCTGCAGACGATGGACCATCTACGTCTAACCTCAAACAAGACTAAAATCTAATTTTAAAAGTGGTAGAGCCGTTGGAGCTCGCCCGGGACGGCACCACCGCACCCTCATAACCCGCCGTAAAGCAATATGTTCTTCATATATTGTGTTTCGGTTGGGGAGGTGTGGTTGCCGGATACACATTATTGGAGGTGACCA
>DWON01009996.1:0-11056 GCA_018251015.1 Phocides pigmalion okeechobee | reverse complement strand
TATAACACCTATTTATCAGTTTTAAAATTACAGAGCAATTATACAAGAACTGATTTCGAAAACTTTAAATGGCTCTCCTGTAAAATTAGGTCTAGTCGCGTTGTGGCCCTTTTGTTTTGAAGTAGCGATATTATTGAATTTGAATTGATTTCTATAAACTACGAACTGTTCACCAGTCCCGTGAGTCACCTCCCATCACCGCACGTGAACTCACAATTTTGATTGCCACTGTGTTTTCGTCTTGTAATGTACGTAATTTATGTAATGTATGTAATGTACGTAAATTGTATGTAATTTGTCTGGAAATTTAGTATCCCATAATCATCTCTTTTTCTTCGTCCATCTACTTTGAAAATTGAGAAAAACATTCGCAGGTATTTTTTATGGCTTTTATTATTGTGTGTTAAATGATTGTTATTATTATCATAGTCATCATGAATGCTAAACGTTGAAGGTGAACTGTGGATAACACATGTTCGTCAGAATGGTCTGATCTGATAAAGCTATAGAATAACCGCAATTATACTCATACGTGCGGTTTCGTAATTTTGATGCGATACATCTGCGAACTCGCTAAGGGGGACCTCCCGCCGGGGACGCTTATGTACCCTAATTAGGTACAAATATATTTGATCTTCAGTTATAAATGTCTTATTTTTAGAATATTTAAATTGTGTTCCATGTATACCGACTTTTCTTGTGCTCTTTTCGGTATTGCTAGGAGTGTGTCGATACTAATTGTGTAATGAATTAAGCAACGTTACATTTTTTTTTCAAACACCTAACCACTTACTAAATATCTGACATATAATGCAAGTGCCCGAATATACAAATAAAACTCGCTCATATGATTAGTTAACGAAATGTGATTAATAAAATTATTTCTATGTCCAAAATTCGTAAATGCCAAAAGATATGTTCCACATATTGTAGCCTTATACCATATACAGGTCAAGTGACACATACACAATGAATTGCTTGCAAAGCATACATATATTAAATGCAAAAAACATGAATAATGAAGTTAAAAATAATGATAAAATAATGAAATAACGGACGTAGTTACGTTACGGTTATAGGAGAAGTATACCCATGTTGAGCAGTTGGAAATTCACGTAATTGAGTGGTTTCGTGGCACAATAGAGCCTTGATTGACCGCCGGACCCCATGGTATTTACAATTTTATTTACAGGTATTTTATTACATTACAGGCCGTCAGCTCAGTGAATCAATTTGTTTTAAACAATGCAATAAAGATAGATGAGTAAAGTGTTGATATAATATAGTGAACATTGATTGATTATATTAGTGACAAATTCAGCGCGGTGCGACTGCGGAGGCGACATACAGTATTGGCTGCGGTGACAGGGCAACATACTTGTTTACTTAAAACTCATCAAAATGTACCAACATTATGGTAGATAAGTATATAAAGATAAAAGTGGACACAGTGGGGCGTAGATAGCGGCGTCATATGTACGTGCTCAGTGGATACTTACCTTGCCTATTTTGAATATGAGATAAAGATGTACATAGAAATAGTAATTTAAGTTAAGTCTGACTTTTGCCAGTTGTTTTTAATTGCGTTAATTAATACTTCATATGAATAAAGGGTACTTAATATTACTATGCAGTTTTTTAATTGTTTATGCACTTTCAAAATTAGTCACTATATGTTAATGCAAAAAACTCTCATTAAAAATTATTCACCAATAAAACTCACCCCATATACGCAAGCAGCGCTGTGCCACAAATAAAAAGTAACAATACCAATTGGAATCGAAATCATTTATCCGCACATTGCGAGGGAGCGCGCCCATTGCATAATTAGAATTTCGCAATTTACGATGAAAAATCGATCCTTCCGGCCAATCCGGTCGCTTCCGCGTCGACGGTCGTTCAAAAGTGGAATTATAAAAGTAAGCTTCGACCGGAAAGACTTCTCGGATATAGCGCCGCGTCAATGGAAAAAGCTGAAAGGAGCGCAATTATTATGATCGCCACCAGACGGCGCCAGCGTCGCTAACAAGTTGGCGTCCGATTTATCTTTTCATCTAGATGTGAACCGTAGAGTTCTGTTGTAAAAAATAAAAGGTTGAATAGATTCTATCACGTTGTAATAACTCTGAAAGGCCGCATAAGATTTCTCATTTCAATGCAAAATACAGCATTGTTAATTGTTAATTGTACACCAAGTGTTTTTTAACTTTTAATTAATTAAAATGTACTTTGTTTTTTCTAGATACCCACGCTCCAAGAGGTGTATTTTCCGCCACTATTACTATCCCTTGAAGCGGAGTTCGTGAGACGATAGGGTTCCACTTGTAGGATCACGTTCAAGATTCTAATTGGCGCTTAACTTAGCTATAGAGAGCATAACTATAGAGAAAGGTATTAAAAATGTTGCGAAGCTTGCCTTTTTAGGATTATATCTTGCTTTCTGTATACTGTTTAAGTATCATTGTTCACATTTTGAAGCAAAATTATTATATACTAAGACCCGTAATTTTTATTATTATTTCATTATTGATGTAACTTTTTTATTGACACAGCGATTGAAATGAAACGTATGCATAATGAATGTTAAGTGAAGTTGAGTGAATACATTGCATTGTATTGCAGTAAGTTTAACAACCAAGTTGTTACAACCGTACAAAAACAAGTTAAGCCATTTCTAAGATTAGCGCGTACAAACGTAAAGACAAAGAGAAAAATAGTAAGAACTGTTGTTTTGAATTCTATTGCGTTCATAAAAGCTTCTAAAGATAGTTTTTTCATATGTCTTGTCATATATGTACAGTCAGCTATCAGTGATAATTTTGCTAATTGTGTAGATAGTTAGGTAGAATATCAGAATTAAAAACAATAACGTCATTTTTGGTAAAAGTTTCAATTCACACAGGGCAGGAATGTTATCTCTTAGAGTCCCGATATAAATACGCTTGGTAGTAATATTGCGTCACTTGATTTTTCTTACAACCGACGGTAAGATTTTAAGTAACAAACAGATGTAATCCGGCCAGGGGAATTTATCAGTGTTAATGACTCCATTTGCGAGCAAAGTGAAGTTCACAAATATTTTGTTGGGGCTAGATTTACTCGTTTGATTAATAATTTAAGTATAATGTAAGAAATTGGCTACGAGAGAAGAGTGTCTCGAAAACAAAGCAAATATATTGACGTTCACGGGGTAAACGATATGCTTGTTAGATTAAGCTAGTTACAAAAATACAAGGAAAGGAATTAGTTATTAAACTTTACTAAATTTAACTAACGAAAACTAAACTTTATTAGTACCTATGTAATCGTACCCAAGCTAATGACTTCCTTTCTAATAAGAATCATCCACTTCAAAGTCATTAGACTTACGAAGTAGATGATTGAAAGATGTATGATAGAATCGAACATATCATAATAAAGGAACGGGATATGTCTTGTTTTAATTCGGGTTTCATTATTTACGTGCATGTCAGCGCGGCATCGCTAGTGCGTGGTTCCAATTCAATTAAGCAAGAACCTTTAATCCTCTAACAGCATACATATTTTAAGAACTATTTTTAATGTTTTTGCAGGAAGCAAAATGCTTCACGTGAATATAAAAATGTAAATTTTTTTTTCATGTAATATGTAGTAAACGAGCATACAACCCACTTGACTTTAAGCGGTCGGTGCAACTCCTGGACATTTGTATCAATTTCACGTAGAACCGACATCTTGTCTAATTCCGATCACAGAGACATTGGTATTCTTAAGGAACGAACTTTTGAGAACTTGAAATCTACAAATCATGAAACAACGTCTTTAGAAAATTGCTGTTGTTATAAGGCTGAAAACGAGGTGTCGGTGATGCTGGCTCAGGTGAACGTCAAACAGTTCCACAATCTTAGAAACATTAGACAGACACTGCTTTCAGATCAGACAGTATATAAACAACGAAGGTAAATAAATACCACTACGGTGAACCGTACCGTCATATGAAAACTATTAGCTTTAATTAGTCTAAACTATCAACTGTTAAGATGTATATTAAATACTTTTATTTCACGTCGAGGAGCAGCAATCGAGAGTACAGGCCCTCTGATGCCAAATGATCTCCGCAGCCTATGGACACCTACGTCGAACCTCAAATAGGATCTAAGTCTTATCTGACTCAGTGAATTTGTACGTTGCTACTGCTAAAGACTGGGACGATCATCTCGCTTATAAGTGTAGCCAGCAACCAACCGCGCCTCCCCTGGAAATATAAATATTGCCTTACAATGGATTTTGATAACTGACCAACCTGTATAAAATTCGTTATTCCTCAATATGAATGTCCTACGTTAAAATGTTTGCCATTTGTGTTGTATACGAGTATGCTCGTGAAATAATCGTCATCAACAATCGCATAGGTCACTATTCTCTCGCATGCTACAGAAACTGTAACAAGTAAAGCGTTAATAAGGAATTTCCAGTGTTTAAAGTTTAGCGAGACGGAAGAGTTATTTATAGCGGGCGGTGTCAGGAAAGGCACTCTTGCGGTGGCAGTGCGCACAGCGTAATGAGACGGCTTCCTGGATACTATATATAGGAAAATGTTGAATCGTGCTGCGCCATAGTTTTATGCCTAATTTTGAACAGTTTACCATTTCAAATAACCTTAACTTACATGGTAAGTAGGTATTCGTATAAGAATTATTAACATTTCGAATTC
This sequence comes from Phocides pigmalion okeechobee, assembly GCA_018251015.1. Classification (NCBI taxonomy): domain Eukaryota; kingdom Metazoa; phylum Arthropoda; class Insecta; order Lepidoptera; family Hesperiidae; genus Phocides; species Phocides pigmalion. The sequence continues at coordinate 6,363 of DWON01009996.1, read as the reverse complement.
ACTGAAGTTTCTTGGAATATTACCAGACAAATTCAATTAGCATTGGATTGTATAGACGATTCCAATTGAAATTGTAATTTGGCAAATTATATTAATATTTGGTATTCATCTCTCATCAGAATTTGCAACGATAGAGACATATTTCAAATATAAAAATTTTGATTTCCGATAGATTTACTTTTTTTTCTATTCATGAAACAAAAGTTATTCATCAAACAAAAATATTGAGTAACATATGTATGTATGTTTAAAGACTTTATTCTCATAAAAAGATATTACATCACTTGCATGAGAACATTATGAACAGTAAGCATACATATGTATACAATGTTTTTTTTTTCGTTCGTCTTCATTATCGAAGTTTTTTTTTTTTATTATTCAGTACGTATTAACAATATAATTAGCCATTTTTTTTTAAATGCATTAAAAGATGTAATATTTTTAATAGTGAACGGAATTTTGTTAAAAACTGTATGTATATTTTTTTAGTCGCATGAATTATATTACAAATACCCATGTGACATTTACTAATTATCATTTTGGACATATTCATGAGAATTTTTATTTACAACCCTCGTTTCGCCTGCTCCTGCTGCATGGCCCCAGTACAGCATTCCTGTGTTTTACCCATTTACCTCTTAGAAAGTAGTTATTGGGTCAGATAATTTAAATGAATTTGAATTACCTATAATTTTGAATACAAATTTACATTTGTTGTTAGGTTTTTTTAAAAGTACAATAAATATTAGAGGGATCTTCTAAATCTTTTTTAAATTAAACCATTTGAAATAAATGTCTGCGTGTTTGTGACGTTATACCGTTCGCAGTACTTAAACAATGCGCTCGTCTGAATCATACTTTTGCGTTGCGAAGCGGGCGCGTGTCGCAATCAGCGTACTTGTGGCGTGGCTGTGGCTCGAGGGCTCCGGCGGGCTCACCTCCGGATTTGACTGTTTCGCCCCTTCACGAGCCAGCGCTGCGGCACGACCACCCCAATACTGATACTTTGATTATAAATATTTTTGTAAATGGCTAATGCCTTGTAATCTACTGTATTATATTGTATTCTAATGTACATATTTATCTATTGTTCATGAAATAATCGCTATAAAAATTCCGCGAGAAATCAAATAATGACTGGATGCGTGCATGCGTAGATTGTTCCACGTTCTGAAATTGTATTTTACTTTTTATTTTGTTTGGTAGATATATTGAAGGAAATTTAGTGTTATACAGATCTTTTTAAAAAAGTTGAAAGTTTCAACTTTTTATTTCCACATACTTTCATTTAAATGATTTTTATTTTGATTTTATAGAAATGTATGTATGTATATACACGATACACACAGCAAAATAACAAAATAACTTTTTTGTCTATCTGTTTATCTATTTGTTTCGCCTAATCTCCGGAACGGCTGGACCGATTTTGACAGAACTTTCACTGGCAGATATTTATTTATTATTATACCAAATACAAAAAGTGATACAAAAGGCGGACTTAAAGCTAAAAGCTGATGTAATAAGGACTAACTTAGTCTTTTATTTTAGAATGATATAAAACAAACATGGATGAAATCACGGGCTTGCTAATATGTATCTAAATGTGATTGATTTTCGCAACGACTTTGAATTCTTTTATAATTCTATTATAGGACCATTTTGGCTTTGACTTGATTTATAGGCCAATCTATGGAAAACATAGAATCTTGAAAACCTTGTAGTTTACATAGCATAACTAAATTGATTTCCGAAAATAATTTAGATATATCCAAAATATCCTTGATAAGCTTGTAATGATCAGCATGTGTCTATTGGGCGACTACCGGTTTCTATAATCCTGTATAATGTTGGTATTATGTTACATCAAGTATCGCGGTGAGACGGCGGACAAATGGGCGCGGCTCGGGCCGGAGGTTCCGCCACTGCGGGTATGTGCTTGAATTGATCGTACGCATTTTTCATCGCGCTGGGCATGCCACCAGATACAGCTACATAAAGCCACTCGTCCTTAACTCGAAATGTCGTTGAAAATAATTTTATTTATTTGATTAACTGAGGTAATTACACATACTCATGATTAAATTATTTTGACAAATATCTGTTAGGTAAAGAGTTTGTAAAATTATGTCGTAACCAACGATTTAATACTTTTATTTTATTTAAAAACGTGAGGCACCGTACTGGTATAGAGTCCTGTATGAATCGACAGCCACGTCGGGTATTGCACTGCTCTACTGTTGCCTTTAGGTATCGATGTTGTTGTTGGTTACGTTTGGAACACAGAGTTTAAACTGCCCGCGAATATATTTGATTTAACATCTTACTTTAGTATACAAATGACATAAGTGATCAATTATAATTTATGGAATATTTTTTTTTAACTTTAACTAAAGCCCAGATTTATAAAAAATACATTTTAATTAAATTTAATGACAAAACTATATAAAGTTATAGTCTGAAAAAAGCATGGTAGTGGTTAATGATGATAGAGTTATAGAAAATTCCACATTTCCCACAATTGTATATTTAGGTATAGCTTTTAGAGCTCGCCCGGGGCGGCACCACCGCCACCCTCATAACCCGCCGTAAAGCAACCTGTTCCTTAGTCCTCAAGAGTAGGAACGCATCCGCGTTCATCTTTAAATAGAGCTTCTCTTCCATTTCAATTTGGACGTGTTTGTCCAAGGGCTGCAGTGACCACTTAACATCAGGTGGTCTGTATGCCCGTTTCTTACTATTTCATAATAAAAAATAAACCATATCCAGCTCAAAATAATATAGGATCCCAAGGGGCAAAGAGGAAATTTTTAAGATGACTTAAACAGCTTAAATTCTGTTGTTATAAAAGGTCTTCCGTGTGGCGCATCGGAAATCATACTAGTAGAACACACAGAAAATTCCAGGTTTGATTCCTGGACAAGCAGATGTTCGAAATCTGAATTTGCAGTTCTGTTTTAATTATATAATATGTATGTTTGTGCTTACACGGCAACCACAAAACAAGGAATCCTTTGTGATGTAATATAGATCTGCGAGTGTAGAAAGCGATTCTTTATGAGAAGTATGTGGCTTTTAAATAAAACGCATGTTTCCATGCGTTAAAACTTCTGAAGTTTTAATGCTTTACACGTTCATAATTTTTTTTAAAAGTCGACACCACATAATTAGGAACTCTTCTCGTTGTAAACATATTATACTACTTACTTACGATTATTATTAAACATCGTCACTTATAAACCTAAAAATATGTAATACGCACATACTGTCTCTTCGTTAATTATAAGAAACTTTTAGCTTACGTATTTGACGAAGTTATAGTACTATAATAAGAAATATGTTTGCGACGAACATCATAACTATTAATGTATTCCTACCTACTTGTAGTAATTTTGCCGCGTTAGAATAGGTAAATACTTCTATGTCACCGTCATATGTCATACGCGTCGCAACGATATAATATTTTAAATAATCCTTATGAAAACGCAGTTTGGAAAACGCTGCCGTGGTTTTTCTTACAGAGAAATTGATGATTTTCAGAATGAGCTTGGTTTTTTTCAGGGCCTCGATCACACTATATACCTAGATACTAGGCGTCGCTTTTCACGCCACTGATAAGGCCAATCTGTGGGGCTTGCAGCACTGCACTATCGTATAGTCCTATCACTCCCCTGATTCCAGGAACAAACAAAACTTGGGAATCTCATCATACTAGAAACCGGATTTTCGATGAAATTGTTTATTTTTTCTTTGTCGCCGCCAGGTTTTTTGCATTGCAGCATCGCCATTTCGTATTCCCCCATTAATGATGTGACTGATTGTACATATTTCATCCGGTAATCTTATCGAACTATGTTTCCTGTCGTGGGCTCTTCTACTATTATTTTCGACATTAACTTCTAATCTTCCAGTAGGCGACTGTAAACGTTGTCAAAACATGGAAATTACTTCCTCGAAATCTATTACGGTAAAGCGGCGCCCTACGGAGATGATAGCGCCGTTTATCCGAGAAAAGCTTACAAAATTTATCTCGTATTTTATACCGTGGGTACAATTTTCTTATAAAAGCTTGATAATGTACATAATTGATTTAAGACAAGAGTATGCCCAAAATATTGCTTCCGGTGGTACACATATAGATAAGTTTTTTTTTTAAACACTTTGTTTATTTCACAAACCGTTAATTTGTAGGGGTAAAATTTAAAAGAAAGATGAAGGAAGATTTTAATAAATAAATAAATAAATTATACAAAGCGTATGATTCATAAGTAGGTACTTATATCTATTATAAAAGGAACACTAATAGACACACTTCAAACTAATAATTGTTTTATTGACTACTAAATAACTGAGTGTATTTTGACAAATTATATTTCCATATTCAATATATGTGGTTAATATTGTGTTGTAATAATTTGTAAATTGGTACAAAACTGGTAAACAGTAGGTGGGTGCGATTTTGCGTAGGCAATGAATTCGTGGACCGTCGCCGGGTCGAGGCGCGATCAATTGAAATCTGATACGTCACGTAAAAACTGGCTGGCGGGCTGGCGGCTGGGGGAATCGGTTTAAACGTTCGCGTACTCATAATTCAGGCACGGAGGGATTTTTTTAACTCGAATTGTATAGTCTCACATAGTCATTGCTATAGCACGGTAGTCAATCTACCGCACTACAGCGAGCGGAATGACGCGAACCACGCCTCCGCAGTGTGGTGGACCAATGAGACGTGCTCAGCATCGAGGGGTCCGAGTTGGGCGCCGCCTCGTCAGCAGTAAAAACTTAGTTTACACGTAACGATCGTGGCGAGTGGTCGCGCACCAGCGGCGCCCACGTACCGAGTGCCCGAGTGCCCCTTGAGATAGCAGTGAACAGTCGGAAGCGCGTCATGTATTTCGATGGTTGGTGACGACGCGGACCTCTGACATACATGTTTAGTTCAGTTTATTTTGTGGCAAGCAGAATATTAAGCTGTCAAGGTGTTGGGCGTTAAAGTAGAGATGAAGGTAAGGTGCAATACTCCTTCAAACTTAAAGTGCCCATCTGCTAATAATGTGCAAGACTTGACAATTTATCAAGACAATTTTTATTTAATACACTTACAGCCAAGCTACCTTTTAAAGTGTCTCTATTACGAGACAAAACCTTTTTAATAACTGTGAAAAAACGAGGCGGTTTTGAGCTTGCGAGTGGAAAAGTACCTTTGCCGATCAACGGCGTAGGTTTTTGGGGCAAATTATATTTTTAAATTTATCTATCTAATGTTTTGCGGCTTCATTAATTTGAACGTTTCTGTACTATTAATATTTTTTACCTGATGCCGATAATACAGCTGTACAATACTCAAATAATTATCCAATTTGGTCCGCTATTCATACCAAATAAAAAAGTCTGCTTTTAAAATGATGAACGAGTAACGACAAATTTCAAATATCAACAGAAAAAAAAAAAATTTGACATTTAATCTTTTCTCACGCGCCATGTGGATTAGAATGTGACCGATTGGAGGAGATCTAAATAATCAACATCAAAATTGCTAAGAATTAAGTCTATCAAAATTCGTATACCAATCATCAGATGAGACTTTTATTTATGTTGCAAAGAACTGAAATTAAATGATATTGGCAATTAACATTTAATACGAATATCCAATTGCTTAATATGTTCGCAAAGTTTTCTGATAAGACAGATTATAGTGCAAACTTCCGTCGACCTGCCCAGTGCCCGGCGGACACTGACATGCTACCGGCCTTTTACTTACTATACGATGGATCTAAATATGTATTAGCACCTGTTCACTTACATGGAGTTTAAGCACTACTTCCAATAAACTTGACAGAGGCATGCAGTCTGATTGCGAGACCGATCCTTTGCTGATTAGCGGCTAGGTATCTACCTGCTTACACGCACAAATGTACATTTATTTCTTTGTTTGGCATCACTAACACAGTTTTATAAACAAATTAATCACTACTTATATCTTTCTTTTTAAAATTTATAATCACGGAAAAAACGATTAACGTAATAAAATCATTACCTTATCGAATTACTAAATAATTACGTTGTGGCAAATAAATTAATGTGAATATTATGTTATATTTAATTAATCATTTATATTATCTTATTTGCAACATCAACATCCAGTTAGACTTAAAATAATAACAAAATATGTAAATTATAGTTTGGTTATATGACAGAGATAATACAATAAAGATAAACAGAAACTAAGTTACATAGCGATAGCAGGTAAACGTAGCTTTTTTTTATTATGAAAGGGTAAGAAACAGGAATGCATGCCACCTGATGTTAAGTGGTCACTGCAGCCCATGGACAACCACGTCCAATCTCAAATAGAACAGAAGTTCT
>DWON01009995.1:0-11058 GCA_018251015.1 Phocides pigmalion okeechobee | reverse complement strand
GGTGTAAGTTCTTTTGTTGCACATTGCAATAACTTGCTTTGCTTCACTGTTATATTTTATGTCTAATATTAAAAAATAACAAGTACGTACATGAAAATTTAATATCTCTCCTGGGTCGCCGTGTCTCAATTTTATTAAGTTTTTGGGGAAAGTGATAAATATGATGGAAACACCTTCATAAAGTGAGATGCTTTGTCTTTATTTTCATTATTGTGCCTCTTTTTAAAACAGTGTGTTGCTAACTTTATTAGAGATGCAAATTTTGCATTTACTTTTAATATTAGCGTGGGGCAAATGTGTAAATAAAGATGAATTTATGTAAAAAAAAAATGAATAAAACGCTTTCTATCTACACATCCACACACATATGTATATGAAATATAATTGTACTTTGATCATAAAATTTAAATAAAACAATCCATCTGATATGTAGTAAGTTGTCATTGTTGTTCAAGACCATCTGTCACAACCTCCGCATGAAAAGGGTTTCCAACCTGAAGAGTATTATGGTTGTTTTTAATATATGTGTATAATAGAATATCCAGATATAAATATAAGACAAATGAATTAAAAGTAATTAGCAGTGGCAGAGCGGGAGTATGACGGCATATCAAAGCGCCATGCTGTTTGCCGTCACGTCATATGTCTTATCCCCAAGACGCGTAACTAGATGTTTCACATATTGTCCCGTTACACATTTGTAATATTATAGATAGACAGATATATTAATAAATTATTTCGGTGTTATTTCATTGAATGTGTAAAGATTTACGATATAGTGACGGGAAAGTAAAGAAATAAACATTTTAGGTCGTATTTTAATATATTAAGGTGCTGACAGCTGCGCAAACAAATTTTGACAGATGATATTAAAATGTGTAGGCGATTGTACATCATAAAGTCAAAGTGGGATGGGGCGGCGTAAATTTATATCAGCGGGACGTCAGACGGATGTGAAAATAGTTGTGGTTCCAATTACGAGGAACACTTTTCCGTCCTTTTATGAGTCTCGCAGTGGTTTGCGGGATACCGACGGTGCATTGTTGCATTCACATCCGTACTTTCCCGACAACCGCTTTTTGTACGCTCCGCCATTCCGAACACTATTTATTCTCACACGTGCACATATTGTGCTTCGGAATGTCCGTCTGATTCAATTTTATTAATGGACTTGGACATTTGCCCCACTGACTGTGAACGTAGCTATTCTGTGCGTCGCGAGACGTATCTTATTGCGGCGTACGATGACGGATTCTATGACTTATACCCTTGTATTTAGGTAGTCATTTGTGTACTCAGTTGATTATTTTCTATGATGTTCAGTAAGGCGAATTGTCGCGTCGTGGCCGGAGACTGCATTGAGTCAGAGCATACGAGATGTCAACAAGGCCGACCCGCTTTCAGAAGCATTTACGATATTGCTTCTGGACTAATTCAATTTACGATTCGACGTTAATGACTTTCTTCGATGTATTGCGGCGGTCAACGGACGGCCTTTTTTGTATGTGGCATATATTTTACGATTGTAATGTTTGTTACAAGCGATGAACGTAATCAATTGAGTGATTTATGTCGTAATTTGTTTCAGAATGAGCTGGTAGCCGCATTTGGAACGGGGAGACCCGTGCTGCGATGGCTGCTGTTAATTCGGTAAGCTTATTACAAAAAAAAAACCTTTTTTGTTATAAGTGTAGCAAATAAACATGCAAGCCAAATGATGTTAAGTGATTGTTGAAGGTTAAGGACATCCGCGTCCTATATGAAACAAAACTGAAGATCTTACCGATATCATACATACATACTCGTACATGTATTGTTACATAGATTCGTTTTGAGCAAGATGCTCGCTTTTTTGTATGAGTACCAAACGAGCATGGGCGAGGGTACCTAATATAAAGTGGTCGCTGCAGCAAGTAGATATATAACTACTACAGAGGACTAACATGGTCGTCTCGCTTCTAAGTGTCGCGACCTCACCTCTCTAACTAAAACGCAAATGTTGCTTTACGGCGGATTGTGAGAGCGGGAGGGTGGTACCTCCCCGGACAAACTATGATTTTACCATTTATAATCGGTAAATTCTATCATTGAATAATAAAACTGGCGTTTAAAATTTTTGGTAATATGTGTTTTATCCGAAATTAATTTCTTACATTACACATTTTATCAATAAAATAATAAAATTGATTAGTTGTGTTAGATACATTTAAAAAAAACGGCTAAACAGTTATTTACAAACTCGTATAAATAGTTCACGGCGTCATTTCAAAATGACAGACAGACATTTCAAATTAATTAACACATTCGTTTGTATAGATTTGCAGTGTTGGATAAACACAACATGATTTCCATATTGGCCGTCGTCGTTAAATGTTTGTAGTCCGAAAATATTGAGTGAAAACATTTGCCGTGAATACGTTATTACATGAACAGCTTTGGATTCAATCTCTCATGAAGACCAAGTCATTATAACGTATTCACTAATTGGCACCATTCCTGCTAAGCCTCTTGTAGCGAATCGCTGAGGCATTTACACCGTCTGCAACGTTAATGATGTGAAGTAATATATTATGGAACTGATTATGTGGTCGTGTTAAACGGAATGATTATAAATATCATAATCAACGCATTAATGTTACTGCTGGGAACAGGTCTTTTCAGAATAATAAGTAATATTCCCATATACGGGGAAAGTGTGGATTGGTAGACTTCATACACCTCTGAGAACTTTTATGGAGAATTCTTAAGCATGTAGGATTTCCCGCGATTTTTTTCTTAAATTTAAAGCAATGTTGGAAATGCTGTTTTATGCAATATTACTACATACCAAAATCTGTTAAGTTATGTAGCTCTTAGCTGATAGCATACCTATGAACAACTAAACTTACCAAATGTAGTTCGATTTAAATTATGCTCCTTGTTGCTATGTTCTATGTATGTACTTACATATATACGTATATTTACTATGAATTTTTTTTGTTAGTATCTAATTTTAGCACCGACAGTCGTAGATGTGTGCTCGATACTTACTAATAGTATTTTCAAAATATATCTTAAAGACGAGAAAATAAGGTAAATAATTAGAAAATAAATAAGGTAAATATATCAGCAGGAGATTTAGATAATATTAATAGCTACTGTATTAGTTATTTATTTATAATAGAAGAATAGCAAACGAACATGTGGGTCATATCATGCTTCTCATTCCGAGACAAGACAAGCCCAGCGGTGGAACAATAATGGGTCCCAAGAAGCCTATAACATTAGACAACTTTTATTAAAACTGTTTCCTAATTCAAACAACATGGATATGAGCGATCATATTGCGTGAACCTCCATTAAAAGGGGCAGTCGAGCGAATAATAATAACTGTATAGAAACAAATCTAATAGCTCCATTACACGCATTTAACATAACTTTACTATAAGTTGCAATTATTCTAAACAAACTTGGTAATTTCGAATCTTCTCATATTTTACTCGACTCTTGTATTTTGCAATACAGTAGAACCTGTAAAGTTAGAGCTGGGAGGTACCACTGTCACACTAAATTTCAACGGAAAGCAATTGGTTTTAATCGTTAGGCATGGGTAGTTCATCTCCATCATATATTATTCGACCATCTTAATCCTCAGATGTACCAACATATTTGTGATCGGTTTCGAAAAACACTCCACAGAATTACATGACCAACAGATATCACTTACAATCATCTAAGTAAACTGTCTGTTCGCTATATCAATATCAAAAAAACTTTATATTTAATGCCTATATAATAGAGTTAAATTAGCCAGTATCCTTGGATTAGTCCTTAGAAGTAGCAATGCAAGTACGCCCTCATAATAGACTTCGATCTTATTTAAATTTAGCGTGTACTTCGATTAATCTGTCTCTACTGCCTATGATGTCCATAGATTAATCGAAGTACACGCTCCTTTGAACCACGTCTAGTATAAAAAAGGTTCGAGTTCTAGGATATATTGACCAACTTGTAGTGAGGGAATATAATCCTTTATTCGCTGACGGTAAAACAAATCAGCAAAGTAAATAAAATAGAACCATCGTCAGCTGCTTGCCGTAAAAGTTCTTTTAAACTACCTCTTTCGTGTTTTTATCTGCTCCAGTTTTTTTCTTTCGGCTATGAACCTCGTTCAGAGCTTAACAGCCGGCCATTGAGGACGTAACTGCCAGTTGGCTCATCAGGATGAACCGCCCAGTTACGCTAGAACCCCGGTTCTACAGAGATTTCGGCCTTTTAAATGGTTTTTTGACACGATAATACGGCTTAAGAGGCAAGAATTATTACTTTTGAGTCTTTTTTTACTAAATCGACTGCATTTAATACAAAGATTTTTTATAATTGCTGTTTCGGTTCTTTTTATTCCAAAAACGAAATATTTAACGAAATGACTGCAAATTATTGAAATACAAAAATAAATTTCTTTAAAGAATCTGCTTTAGTGTCGATGTTAAACTAAGTTTTTGGTTTTAAAAATCCAATGTAGTATTGAGATATATTGTTATTCAATCTAAATGTACCATAATTTTTCTTTCATACATCAAAATATAGGGGTATCAGGATAAAATGGTGGCGAGGGGCGTAAGCGTTCGATGTTCCACTGTGGATGCCTTCCAAATTGCAGCACATCTGAATATTGGCCAATACTTAGTTCGTGGCAATTTTTACAATAAAGGCAAAAACTTTACAAGTACTATGTAATAGTGTTGAAAGAATATCGTAAGATAATTTTTAGAAAGAAATTAATCAATTGCAGAAAAATTGCGTCTCCTATTTTCTAGTATATTTCTTTTGGCCTATATTATTTCTTTTTCTTCTTTCTTATCACTGTTCATGCCTCCCTCCTTAGAGGATATTTTCCCTTCTTAGAGGTGGTATATTCTCATAAAATTAAAATGAAATCAAACGGAAAGTATGTAAAAGATTTTTGAAAAACGGTAAATAAATATCAGAGTTACCAGACACAAATACAGATAAAAATATCTTAGTATTCTAGTGAATTGTTTTATTTACGTAACGATTGATTTTTATACAAAATAATGACCCTTAAACTTTTTTTTAATTCATTAAACTTTATACTCAGTTACATAAAACACATTTTGGGCCAAATGCTATTACTAATTAATTTATAATAATTTGCTTTTCCCCTGCTATATTAATGAGATAATTATATAAAAGGGCGAAGATTTTAGACTTTGGAAGCTATATCTGTAGGGATAAATTTTTGTTTTTATTATAATGTGGCCTTTGTTTTGCGTTTCGGAAGCAATGAACATTAACGTCAGTCAGACGGAGCTGTTTATTCAGTTTACACATTTGAGTAGGGTTGCCACCAGATTAGATTATTACAGAATTTTACGATTTATCGTTATTTATGTATAAATTTAGTTAATATAACTCTTTATTTAACTTGTAAAATTGTATGTATGGATTTATTAAATTGTATGTTTAGCTTAAAAATGTTAATGTTCCAATAAAATTGATTATTCGGGCCACACGGCAGCCCTAAAGGTGCAGAACGACATCGGTAGTTATTCCAATTTCTACAAAATGAATATAACTCGTATCTTTTATTACGTTAGTTTCGGTGCAGGCATTTTGGGATCAATGACATACGCTTACCGTCCTAAGGCTCGTTTCAGTTATCAACCTTATGTAACAGAAACATAGGAACATGCTTTCCACCTGATGTTAAATAACCAATACTATTAAGTGACACCTGTAACTAGCGACATATAGAACAGGAGTTCTACCTAAAGATGCTAATCTATATGCATTGCTGCTTTTCAAACACTAATTATACCTCACAAGAACCATCAGACCAGACCAGACCAGAATATTGGATAAACACTCTGTTATTATAAGTCTAAAATGGTTGTGGTGCCGTCATAGGCGTCAGAGTTCTACAATGTTTCTGTAGTTTTTTAATGAAGAGTAGAAAACGAGCGTGCAAGCCACCTGCTGGTGGTCGCAGCCCATAGAAATCCATGTACAATCACAAACATGATTGAATTTCTATCTGAGCTCGAACACAAGATACTTTGCTACCCCTGAAGACTAAGATGGTCGGCTCGCTTCAAAGTGCAGCCGGCAACCGCACCTCGGTAACACCGAAACACAATTAATGCTTTACGGCGGATTATGAGGACGGCGGTGGTACCTCCGCGGTCCAACTATGGTTCTGCCACCTGTATAAAATTGCAATAGTATTTACTGGCTTTTAGCCACTTCTAATTCTTTACTTTAGGGCCCACAGACTCTCAGCGAAAAAATCTCTATTTCAAAAACACTTGTAGAGCATTGATACGTAAAAATACAAATACTACACATTTCGCTCAAGTTCAAGACTGTTTTAATTACACGCTACTGAGAGTTATTTTTATTGTGTGCTTTATTACTTTGTAATAAAGTGCTAAGTGGCAATTTGTGCAGCTAGTGGGTCCCAAAATAACAATGTTCGCGCGTTTATTGGAGCGAATATGGCCTGCAATAAAAGGGCCGCTTATCACGTGACCGGGGCCGATGGAAAATGGCGTCGTTACTCACTCGTACATTTATTTGTATAGTTATTTACACTTAATTTAATATCTATACATGTACATGTACATGATCGCTCTCTGTACATGGCAAATATATTTAAAAAAACATAATGGGGTGCCTTTATACACGCAAGAGATCCCAAAATAATATTTTTTCATTTTGTCTGCTTATCTGTATTTTTTTGTATGTTTGTCCACGCTAATCTCAGGAAGGGCTTATCCGATTTGAATGCAGTTTTCAGGATTATATTGTTATTGGCTTCATTTAAGATTTAGTGCTTTTTTCATTGAAATCGGTTAACAAATAAAGAACTTATGTCAAATTAAATCTATCATTATTAATATATTCTTTAAATTTAGTTCTTTTACACACATTATATCTTTTAAAATCTAGAATTTATGAACGTGTAAGTTTAATAGAAATGTAAAACAGATATATCAAATGCATAAATATAGTCGGATGATAAATATAGTGCCATTTATTTCCACATAGATGGCGTAATAGCGAATACGAACGGAAACCCATTTTATTTGCATTCAATTATCATTTCCAAAAGCGAAATCTAATGAAGTAACCACGGGTGGAGTAGTGAAGTGCTTACAGAGGACAAAGCCAGCGAACGAGGAAATGAACGAAGGTATTCTGACATTTTAGAGCTGGCCCTTTGAAATGGTTAATAACGGGCACAAGGCTCGAGTAGACCGGTCGGAAATTTGATCTTACTCAAGAGTCTTGTTTACGGAACATTTTATCGTCAGATAAATGCTGTAAGATTAAACAAAACTATAAAAAAAACAATTCTTTATATTTATTTTATCAATTAATTTTAATATAATGTTGAATACCTTAAAACTAATTTTAATATATGCCGTATGTAAATAATCTTCAGCGAGTTGTGTCCATGTGGCTAGGTGCAAATAACGCTGGTAGTATCTCAGCGCTGAATAGCTATAGCAGTTATCTCCGTGAGACATGAACCAGCCCTTATATTATCAGCAGGCCATAGTCATTGCTGGCCAAGAGCTGATTGGTAGATTTCACGTATCTTTAAGACTAAATGTAGAAGCCCCAGGCGTTAAAATTTCCACGCAATGTTTTCCTTCACCGTTAAAACAAGTGATTATATATTTCTAACATACACAAACAAAACAATCGGTAAAATTGAAATACTGGCATATTTCAAGTTTCTGATCCCCTGTGTGAGAGGCTAGGATCTTACCACTAATACTATAAGTGTAAAAGAATTCTACCATAGCAATATACATATTAAAAGTTTTGTTGTTGCCGTAGAAAAATCTAAATCTAAGACAATTGTTCAAAACAAAATAAAAGCTTTGGACAAAAACAGAATTTAATTAAGTAGGCAAGGAACTAGAGTACCTGTGCAGGACAAAGAATCAAGACGGAAATGAATAAGGGATTCTAATATTCTAGTGCTGGGGCTCGCAACGGGTAATAAAGGGCCTCGCAGGGCTCGAGTGGACCCGCCGGAAATTTGATCTCATTGAGCACTCTTTGTCCTTAGATAAATACTGTAAGCAGACGCAAGAACGAACGAATATTTCAATTTAATTAAAACGCCAAATGTTATTGTGTACCCGATGGGCCAATTTCAAAGCCCTTAACTGCTTATATTAAGCCATTTTTATTGCCTTATGGTTTATTTTATGTTTCCGTTAACCCTATTGGTTATTGATTTATCAGAGTTTTGTATATACAGACTCATTTACGTAATTTAATATTGTCTGACTTTTATTTATTTTTTATTTAAAAAGTTTTTTACGCTAATAAACGAGCGTACAGACCATTTGATGCAATATGCTCGATGCTGCCTATTAGCATCCACTTCCACTATAAACAGAACTCAAGTCCTATCTGGGGTCTAAAATATATAGATGCTTTGCTGTTCACTAACTAAGATCGCCCCTTATATGTGTAGCCGGCAAATGTTTCTATATAGAACATAAGTCCTAGCTGAAGTCGAACAGACGTGCTTTTGCTAATTCTCATGGGAGATAATTTAGAATGAAACGAAATATGAGTGTAACTCAAGCCACGTTACATGTGTTGTTTTGCAAGAACTTCTCTCATATAAAATTGCAGTCATCCAAAGCCCATTAACTAGCGTTATTTAGCAGTGTAATTAGCGGCATACTGAGCGCTCATTAACGAAGCGCCGATCAAATCGCTGTGAGCACGCGAGCTTTCCCTAATGTTCGATCTTTTTATGGTCAAGTGAAAGGTGGTTTTACGGTTCCTCTAAGGAGAGAATAAATTTTGTTGGACGACGCACACTTGCCTAGAATAGGTTCGCTTTATAAAATTTGTTAGCCAACAACCACTCTTTCTTTAAAATTAAAATCAATGTAAATTATTTAGAAAAATGTGTTTGAATACCTTTTAATTTTCATCGACTCGTATGGAGTAATGTTCCGATGAAAAGGTAAGAGACAAGTTGAAAACTACGCATATTTTTTACGAAATTGTCTTCATCCTAAAAATAAACATGAAAGTGGTACCTCAATCGTAGCGTACGAATTCTACCACCTTGCGAAAAATGGAGTGGAGAGATGGTGGTCTTTGCTAATATAAAAATTCATTGCACATCAACTAGCTTTATTTATCTGGGAAGTTAGCGGTACAGAGAGCACTCATCAACGTAGTGTCGATGAGGTCGTTGTTAGCACGCGAGCTTTTTGTTATGCTCAACCTTTTTACAAAGTAAGTGCAAGGTTTTGCGATGCAAGGAAATAACGATAACATTTACACTCGCTCTCAGTTGGGCAATGCTGATTGATGTACTCAAAAAAAATTATTCATATTGAACTGTATTAAATGTAAGAAAAGTTGCCTTTTTACCTTTCGTTGCTGGACAAAGTTTGTCTTCCTTAACTTAAGGTGGCATAAAACATATTCTACTATACTGCCCCACCTCTTCTTTTGTTTTTGAGATCGATGAAGCAAACGTACAAGCTGTATACTTGAATAGTCACTGTTGACCAAGCATCTATATCCATATAGAAGAAGAGACTCATCTGAGGTCGACATGGACGCATTGCTATTTCTAAAGACTGACTAAGATAATGACTTTATACATTTGTAGTTGGGCCGACATCAACACCATGAAACCTCTAGCTGAGAAGTGGGTATATAGATCGTACATTCCTACTCATTACATCGTTATATATAAATTTAAGATAATATACATTAAATCATAATTTAAATTTACTCATTTCAATACTGATCGTAATTATCAGGTAATTTATAGGTCGTAATTATTTTGGTACTATGTTGTTGATTTTATGCAAACTACATGTCCACTGACTTTACGCCTGAGGCCAGTAATAAAAATAGTAGACGTCTAATATGATACTGTAAAATATTGTATGGATGCCTGCAGATGTTGTTGTGTCAAGTTATTTGATGATGTTAAGTTGTCGTTGCCGCCTATGCACTTATGTACAATACATATCTATATCTTACTTCAAACATAACAGCTCATTTATAGATCTAACGCTACTCCAGAAGGCGAAGGCTTGCTTGTAGGTGCAGTCTTTTTAAAACACAAGAATTCCGGCTATAAATTTGACGGAGGTACTTCGCCGGCTAAACTGAACTCCACCTCTATGCCACGCACCGTGTAAGCTATGCATTACATGCATAATAACACTTTATAATTATCAACAACTACGACACCAGTGTTTCGTGTGCTAATACAAAATAGTATATGACTAAAAGGTACAAAATGGTTTTAACCTACTAAACGCGATACGCTAGAATTATATTCAGCAATAAAGTCAAGCGCTTTTATCGCGGCATCATCATGAGGGTAAACCCGCAGCGCTGCTGATAATGACCCAACTGGGACTCTGAAAGCATAAAATATAGAGAAATAATGCCTCCGATACTGGAAAACACTGTACCAGATCTTTCGACAAGATACATTTTATGTTCAGCGAAAAACGGCCATTAAAGGACATCGAAAATATCTCTAGAGGGTATTACTTAAGCCTTTCTTAGAATAATAATCTTAAGATTGTACTGACTGGTCTCTTGATTTGTGTTTTTTAACTCTGACTGTTAAGATGGAGGTTGTGGGTTCTGTATTATTGTATAATTATTTATTTTGTCAAATAAATTCAAATTAAAAAAATAATTATAACGTATTTACTTACATGATTAATGTTAAAGACACAAGTTCATCGGATTTGACTGTCTTGTTGGCTGAGGTTAACTGGGAGAAAAAAACGGGCGAAAAAAACTCCTGGCACTTTTTAAAATCCGTCATTGGTAACCTAAGCATTACAAAGTATAACTTTAAAAAGATATTGAGGACACGAGGCAACTAATCGTGTTTCAGAATCCTTCCACTGCCGTCTGTACCCGATTTCGAGTAAATGATATGATATGATAAAAAAAGTAACATGATAACGTGCGTATGTATTAAAAATATGCTGGTACATGTGATTTTCTATTACTTTCCCAAGTTAATACTCCTAC
>DWON01009994.1:0-11059 GCA_018251015.1 Phocides pigmalion okeechobee | reverse complement strand
AAAGGGAGTCCGTGTCCATGCGGCATGGTTCCAAGAACACTAGCTGCATTCCCGCGCTGGATAGCAATCGCAATTCTGTGCGCGATATATGAACCAGTCCTTTTGTCATCGGCAGCGTCGATCAAACGAGGTACTATTTGTTTGAAAAGTTTTTGGCACCTGGCCTCATATATAAACATGTGATATCTGCATATATAATATTCTGGAGAAGGATTACGGATGAAAAAGAATAGTGAAGAATGAAATAGCCTAGTGCTAAAATTGGTAAAATCGAGCGGTTCAATTTTTAAACAATTTAATTTAAATAAATGTAAAGAATAATTATAGTATAATTAATATTCTAAGTAAAGGGATGAAGCAGTGGTAAGGTTCCAGCGTCTCTTGCGGGATTTTGGGATCGAATCATTGGTATACATTAGGATTTTTCTAATATATGTACATATTAAAATCAATGTTGACTTTATTTAACGATAAAGAAAATATTTTGAAAAACCATTAGCGGAATTAAGATTGGAGAACTATAGTTCGACCGGGGAGGTACCACCGTCGCCCTCATAATCCACTGTATAACATTACTTATGTTTCGGTTGGAGAGGTGCGGTTGCCGGCTACACTTTGAAGCGAGGCGACGATCTTAGTCCACAGGAGTAGCAACGTACATATCTAAGTTCGAGCGCAGATAGGATTTCGGTCGTGTTTTGGTTGTATGTGAATGTTTATTGATTGAGATTTCTCTGTAAGGTTTTCATAGGTTTGGGATTTTTACTAATCCGCATTTGGCCAGCGTGGTGTACTATGGCCCTACTTTTTCATTCTAAGAGGAGACCTGTGCCTAGTAGGGGGACAGTAATAGGTGATTGATGAATAACACTCAACATTGTACATTTTGCAAGTCGTTTGTTAGAAAAAAATCTTCAATATTGATATAGTAAATTAAAGTTACAACACGAATGAAGTCGTCGTATGCGGATTTTCCCGCGATTGAGTTAAAAGATTATATACGGAAAAACTGAATACCTCTTACCTATATGTTTTGTGTGAATGCATTGTAGGTTGTTTAACAAGACAGTGAATATTATTGATACTATTAAAATTACAATCGAATAATTTTATTAATTAAACTATAATCAGTTAACTTACCTAAAATAAAAACGAATTCAAAGAACTTTTATTTCCACTTTTAACAACATTATAGGTACACATTTCTTTGAAAGTGATTCTTATTTTTTATCTATATATTCATAGATAATTACGTTATTGTAATTTAAACTTAGGTCAAATAAAACTTGTATCCCTACGATTTAGAGATTATATTTTCTATAGAAATTTCTAAAGAAAGTATATTACAGAATTTCAAAAATATTTATGCGATATCGTAAATGCATCTGTACGAAGCCGGGGAGGTCGCCTGTTAAGAATTGAGAATCTTTTCCTTTTTGCAGTCTGTTAACAAAATTAAATTTATAGTAGGCACGGATGTTAAGTAGGAGTTTCAATATTTTTAACTGTTTAAATATCATAATAGTACTTTCCTTATTCGATAATTTTAAAACTTTCCACCACTATTCTTATCGTGGACTAGTAGACCAAGTTCAATATTAACTTGTTCAGGCAATATTTACAATTTCGCAACGGTTGCCCTTGACGCGACAATGTAGCATTAAATTGCATTTCTCGTATTGGATTGCAGTTTATTGGTGTTCTAAGAATAGTTTCGTATTGGGAATTTGAAGTATGGCGCCAATCGTACAATTTATTGCGTGAGACTCCATTCGAAATATCTGCTACAATGTCTATGTTACGCCTTTCTTGGTCTACTGAGTTGAAATTGTAATACATTTGTTTTTCAGGACAAGTGATACACTATATTCGTAATGGATTAAATGAAGAATTATTTTAGTGTAAGTAATCTGTGGACATATTGTACTAAGTAAAGCTACAGCTCGCTACAGAATGTTTATCTAATGAACACACCTCAACCTGTTTCTATCGCTAAGTTTCAGCGTAAGTTAGCGAAGTTACGATTAGGTTAGGCGTCTTACAAGTATACTTGTAAGACGCGAACTTACAAGTATAAGTAACGACAGGATAGCTTAACCGATTTAACTGATTTTGATCGATTTATTATATTTAAAGTCGAATCTATTAACGATTATGTGGATGGTGTGAATACTTATACGTAGCAGGAAAAAATTTTTGGGAAATGTGAGTGACTGAAATGTTTGCTATTTCACCAGGCACCGTTGTGATTGTGGCGACTATTGGCTGATATTGACATGACACAACTATAATCACCAAAAATAAGTTAGTGTACAGCTTTTTATAAGGAAGAGAGAAATTGATAAAATTTCTTTCTTTTGGAATGCATGACGTTAGAATGGAATAATAATCATGTACTAAAACCATGATAATACAATTAGGTACATGTCCTAGCTTCTGAATAGTATATCTTGCAGAAGATCTCAGTAGCAAGTGTCCTTATTAGGTGCAGTTAATTGGTCACGGAGATATAATCTTGCCAGTTGATGGACGATGAAGCGTCTTAAGTGGCTTCAAAATGTTCTTTCCTACTTTGAAACAATTGTAGAGATTGTTCATTTTAGTGTTTAACTTAGTACCTAGATTGTTTTTATATTTTTTGTGTCTTCTTGCTTATTGTATTGTCGTGTTTAATGTTAAATTTTCAGTTTCGGGCTTATTATTTGCTGCTTAGTTTTTGTGGCCATCTCGACATTTACAATAATTATATCGATAAATATAAATTTATTATTTACATAATTTTGTTGTACGAGTTATCATTACTCCTATGTGCAAAAATATTTATTTTGGAAGCATGGAATCTGTCCGTTCCGTTTTAGATGTTCTTTGTTTTATTGGCGTTCATGGTAGTGTAAGTAGACTAGTAAGAAACTCTTCTACAATTATAAAAGTTGAAGAACAATAATTTACATAAAAGTGAATACTCAAATAAAAAAAATCAATGAACCTTCTCTTTCGATTATACTTGCTCTAAAAACACATGACATTCTCACGTGAATCTCCATTACGTCAAAAGGAATGCAAGTAAACCGATATCCAAAGCCCAGAGCCGCGATGGGTGTCGTGTTCATGGCGCTGGTAAAAAACCAGCGGTCACGGTTCGGGGGTCGCCGGAATGCAAGCGAAGACGAGATGCATCACAGGAGCGCGCGCTCGCCCTTGACGACGTCTCATGTTGCTTAACTAGGTAGTTCAGCTTTGAGTTTTTATGGTTTATGTTAACACCAAGAAATTTTGTCGAATTTGGTTTATGTCAGAAGAAAAATAAATGACCGAAAAATTAGTATAGTAAGTAATGATTGTAAGTGAAAGCGATCATAAATGCCAAATATAGCTTGTTTTTGTCCTTAGCATTTATCGTATATTATATTTCGTTTGTTATGGTTACAAAATGTGCAAAACATATAAATAAAATAACCTTTATTGCACAACTTTAATAGACACTGAAAAAAAACAATAAACGAAGTTACTATTTCGCGTAATGAAACTAATTTATTTATTTACATATGTTGTATAAACAAGACAAAATCCACACTTCTTTTTATAATAAACACTTTTTTATAATTAACAATTCATAAAATGTTACCCCATTTACAGTATTAAAAATGCTCTGAACCACAACGAGAAGTAACATTATCTATATAACTTTCATCAAAATAAAGTGATCTTCAATTAATATTCGTGAATTATATACTATCCATTAGGATATGATATTGTATAATAATACAAATCGATATAATATACACGATAATGACATTAATACATATTAATAATATTTTTATACGAAGATCAAATTAGTATTAATTACTTACAAAACATGTCTTTTAAAACGCAAAGTAAGAAAATAACGTGTAGCTAAATGCAATTTAAGCACGCCCAAGCCAAATGAAGGTATTAATGGGGCTTGAAGTTCGCAAACATCATTAGCAAGCTATCTGATGAACAATACCATATGCAGGAGGCAAGAGATCTAAAGATGCGTCGGTGTTGGCGTCGGCTGCACGGCGCGTGCGCACGTGGCGCCCTCCTTGTGCAGCGGAGTAATAGGAAACATGTGCTTTGCTTCTCGTTAAGGCTACCTACAATAATAAGTCAAGGAAAAAGTTCGTAGAAATGAAGCAATTTGTGATGACCAGGTTTCTAGTCCCATGTTTTTTGTATATCATTCGTAGCTAAATATATATTTACTTAGCTGTTTAGGTTTTTAGTTTTACTGTCGGCAGATAAACAATTATTTGCTTTTGTCCGACGATGTATTTAAAATAATAAAAAAAAAAACATGAAAAGAATTAATAAAGTAACTGAAACAGGATCTGAGTAATTTTATTGAGCAGTGATTCATGGTATAAAATGTAGGTAATATAATAAGCGATACGACTTGCAAGGAATGATAAGTTGATGCTTCATGCAGAAATTATGTAATGTAATTATTTAAAACCTTAAAAAGATATATTTATTAGTTTCAAGTAAGTACTTGAGTATTAATTACTAAGAAGTGTTTTTCTTACTACGAGATTATTATTAGTTTGTAAGGTGGTAGTGCTAGGTTCTACTGCCGTACCCTTTTTCAGTACAAAGCAATTCTTGTTTTATGGTGGAAAGGTGTAGTTGCTGGCTATTTTACACAATGTGGCGACGAAGTTAATATTCAGGAGTTATATAGTTGTATAGTTATATGAAGTTTGTTGTAAATGCCTTGAGCGACAGTGACCACTTACAATAAGGTGGAATGTCTGCTTTCTGATTTTGAAAAAAAGGTCCAACGAATTAAAATGTCGCCTATGATGACTTAATTAATATAATTAGTATTAAAATTTTTCGTAACGTACAAAAATGATAAAGAGTTTACAGTATAATTTTTCTGACAATATTAAAACTCGTATAATTTGGTCGAATACTAAAAATAAAATTCATAATCCACGGTACATCCTTTTTACATATTTCTAATTTTTTACCACGCTTGTGTGTCACGATATTGTATCTCAATTTAATCAAATAAGACTGGGTAAGACTGTGACATAATTACTGTCACTCCCTTCGCCTTTCGAACTACGATCGGCAACGGTCCTGTTACAGACAGCTCCAGTTACTTAGAAGTTCGTACAGCTTATACCTTTTCCGCGAGCTATACGGATATGTAGATTAAATAAAATTGTAGGTAACTAAAGTTGTGAGTTTTGGTTCTTATTATTTTCGAGAGATTTTAAATATTCATTTTTATATGTTGTGAGGTACTAAGAATAGGAACAGAGTTGAGGCGACAAAGGTTGTAAGTTAACAATATATTCCTTGTGTGTTTTTACATCAGTAAAAAAAATGTATAAAACGTTAAGTTAATTCCATTCCTATGTATAATATATGTATATGTACTGTTAATAAATAATGTTAATTTATTTTAGTGTCAGATTGCACGAGCCTTTTCTGACGAACGCCTTGACTTCGTTGACTTTTTCTGTTAACAAGATGGCGTCCTTTCGCGACATTTGTGTTTTGTTTATTGTTGATTCCAAATTTGAACTTTACGCGAGGATTTTGAAAGTTGGGAAAATGTACGTTGTTTAGTAATTGATGTAACTGTATACTAAGCATTTTTGTAAGTATTTCAGTTGTAATACGTTCGTAATTAAAAGTGTAGCATTTATTTAACAATTTGATAAGGAATGAATGCGTATTTCAAGACATTTTTGAAACAAAGACTTGTTTAAAAAGTGTATGTCAATTTCTGAGAAACGAACATAGTAAGATAATACAATTATAATATGTGTCTTGTTAATTTAAACGCAAGATGGATGAATATGCTTTACTTTGTTATCATATACTTATAAAGTAAAAGGTTTTTTACCTTTTTACATACTTATAAAACTATAAAATAGATTTGCATTAAGTACTAGCAAACACAAACACATCAGTAAGTGAATGAAAACTTTAGCAGATTTATTAGTTTTGGTACTGATAAAGGAAAGTATTTATTTGTTTTATATGTCAAATATTATAAAAAAATGTCTTTACTGCCTTTAGTTTTATAAAGACAAGAAAGTAATCTTTGACAAGGAGAGTTTTCGTTATTTTAAGATAAGTCAAAGTGTGCGGCAAGCGGAGTGCATCAGGCTGGAAACAAAGAAGTTCTTTGAATGCTTTTTCGGTACTTTGGTGTTGCTCACTTCATATGGCTCGAGTACCGTTTTAAGTTCTGTTTTTGTGTTTGTTTTGCTAAGGACTCGTGGTTTTACATCGTTATATTTAATTATTACTTTACTTTATTTTTTTTATTTTTTTGCGTTATATCGTCTTTAAATGTGCGTTATAACTGAATTATATCGCACGTTTAAAGAAAATTTTAAAAATTATATTTAAAAAAAATGTCAAAGCCTTCAAATTAATATCGTATTGACTAAAGCTTCAGCTGTCTTGAAATTTTGTATATTTCAATGTTATTTTGTTGTGTCACTTATAAGCAATACTATATTTTTTTTGAGGTTAGGTACCAGTTATTTGTTTTAATTATTATTCGCTGCAGTGATCCTTGATATTTATGTAAGGAATTCAACGCGAGCGAAGTGCGGGTAAAAAAACTAGTATTTTATAATAACAATTATTTTAAGGCTATTTATTTGACGAATGCAATATTTTGATGTTAATAATACTTAATGGAGAGTCCATGGCCCCGCAGTTTACGAGCACCCATCCTATTCCGACTGCGCCCAAAGTTGCTTCATATTGCCGATCACCTATTATCTAGACGTGGGGCTACGCTTGCTTTTGTGAATGTAATTAAAATAATAAAGATATAGCGAGATTCCTACGACATAGATTTAAGTATTTCTTTGTCTTAAGTGCCTAAAGGTATAGTTTAGTTAAAGCCATTGTTATAAAAAGTGATGCAACAAAATCTCTTTGCTCCTTAAAGTGAACCTAAATCCAACACTCTTTGAACAAATAAGAATTGAATGACCGTTCCTCGAGCCGTCAATTAGGCAGCTGGGCGATAATTGGACACGCGGCCTGCGAGCCACTTCGGCAAACATTGGTTATTGGATGCAATTGGTCCCAACTGCTTTTTGTGTACTTTGTTCTCATAATACAGCTTTATGTTTTACGTAAAATATGTAAGCAATGCATTGACAAACTAGGCTTTTCAACTTAGTCTGCAGGTGAACTTAGTGTAATCTTTGTTTAATATTGGTTCAATATGTTGACTTGATCTTTAGATTAATGTTCTTTTCAATCCATTTGCAGACTCCTTCTAATCTCCTTATGTTTGATGACGTAGTTTGAACGCTTAATAGCCCCTTAGACCTAAACTAAATTAGAACTAAATGTACATTTTATGGTACTCTGGTAAGTGTATATTTTATGGTCTTTCACACTGTTTACATTTGGCACTCAATAGCCTCACACTAGGTTTTCCTGTCATGGGATAATATACACACACACACACAAAGGAATTTATATAAACACCCACAACCAGAATAGGCACAAAACTACATCAGTCAGATTAATGTTCGTTGCGAATTGGTATACCTAAGGACCGTTATGTAATGCGAGTTTTTAATCAACTATTCTTCCTTGAAAACCAAAGCAATAATATTAAGTATAGTGAATAAATACAGAGGATTCCACTGTTTTCTAGTCAACAGGCTACAAAATGGTGGAATCCTGGAAGCCAATAGGTTACTTAAACAACTTAAACATGAAGTTTGTCCGTGGAGTCCAAAAAAATGTTTGTGTTACAACCGTAAGCCGCTGGGCGGTAATGAAGCACGTTCTCCGAACCATGGCAAACATTGAGGTAGGACCTAATTGGACAATTACCGTTTTGTACCTCTAGACATTGACTTTTAAAAGTCAATGTATATTGACTTCGAAGTTATGAGGTTGTTACTTACAGAAGTACTCGGGAAGGACGTATATATCTTGTAAAAATTGTTATTAAAGTTAGAAAAGTGCCATAAATCCCACCCGATGTTTATAAGCATCGGCCCATAGACTGTACAAATTGCGAACAAGCCTTGGAGTGCTAAGATTCGGAATATCGATGCTACGATATGAGGACTAAATTGGAACGCTTGGGGTAAGATTGACAAGATTCTTAACATTAACAGAACAATTAGCGTCAATACTATTGGAAATAGACCGAGAACTATTCTATAGAGCTATCTATGTTTTATACCTCGCTATCGGTTACGTATCAGAAGTTTGTTGTTTGTGTGTTGTCTCATATGGAAGTACATAATATAACGCGATAATCTAAGTCCTCAGAGTAGCAACGCGATCGATCTCAAATGACCCTCCTGTTGGTTACAACTACAAAATAGCGATGCACCACGGCCTTGCACAGTTGCATTTACATCATATTACAAATCTTTAAAAGTTTTGGATGTTATCTGCTATTATATTTAATATTTAAACTTTCGTCTTAAATCACTTTCTCGGTTGATGAAAACCGCATAAAATAAAATGCGTATTTTGAAAGATCTAAGCGTACATACGGCGGGAAGCGATTTTGTTTTACACTATGTAAAAATGTCCTTGAAGGGCAGTGTACCACCTACCATCAAGAAGACTGGTTACTCATTTATTATTTCAGGAAAAAAAACTTAGTACTTTTCACTAATTTACGGGTTCTACCTTCTTATATTCATGTGTGTCTCTACCTACATAGAGAATGGCGTGGCGTAAGTCTTCACATTCTTGAGTCAAGTACCTATAAAAATATTCCGTTATTTCGAGTTAGCGTTTCCCAATGTTACTTACTCTAAAGATACCGTAAATCATAGATAATAAATAGTTTCTACACAAAGCCCCATATTGGCTTACCTAGTTATGTATACAAAGACAAATTCCAGACGTAGAATTAGACCTGTTGCAGTACCTATATGGTCAAAGTCGAGGTGGATGTCTGCTTGGCAGGAAAGATTAGAGAACAAGAAATATTTTCAGGTTTGAAGCGCATTGAGATTGTTGAGTGGGACATGTGATTGCCAATAAACTTAATTTTGTATATGTATATTTTTAGATTCGGTAGCGAACGAGCACAGAGACCCCCTGACGTCACGTAAACACTGGAGCCTGTGGACACATGCAAGGACAAACAGGATCAAAGACGTCTAAAGAAATATCTAAGGTCATAGGTAGATTCGTTGCTACTATTAAAGATTGAGATCGCCTTACTTTTAAGAGTAGCCGCATTTAAAGGCGGCTGTAGTATCTCCGCGGTCGAACCATGGTTCTACGAAACTAAACAAACAGTAAGTCATTCTTTTAGAGACGAAAGAATCGACAAATAGAATAAAGAAAAGTCTAACAATATTTTGTATTAAAACGTATTATTTCGTAAGCAATGCAGCAGATCGAATGGTCCATAAATCCCGTTAAAAGTCAATAAATAACGTGAACGGTCCCACTCGACAGTATGATGCGATGTGGGCCGGTGGCGAAATGCGATCTTTCTACGACTGCGCCTTCCGTTCGTCTGTTTTGAGGTTAATTTGTACCTTGATGTTCGTTGTTCATTTAATTAGCCACTATTCATTATTAATACTCTCATAAATTACATTATAATAAATTGTAGTAGCGGTAGCTAAAAGTTATACTAATATTTGTTTAATTACAAATTTTATTGATTACTGAAATTAAAATACATATTTATTTCGTCCAATTTAAAAATTACAAAATATTTTTTAATTTGCTTCAAAAGTGCAATAACATTAGGTAAATTAATTATTAATATATCAAACGGTTATAGAAACATACGAGTACCACTTCGTGACTGGATAAACTAAACAACATCAAATCGCTTTAAAGAGTGTAAGTTATATTATTGTTTGTAGAGCCTTTAAATCCCCTTGAAGTGCACAAGGGGAAGCAATATTACTCACAAGTAATATTGTTTCTCCAATAGCCTTCAAAAATAAAACTCATAGGTTATCATATGCCCCTAAAACAAACTATAATTCCATCTCTAATCTCTTGTACATGAGTAAAAAATGAAAAAGGCAAGGCCAAACCAGATTGCATAGGACGCTCTTACTCTACATACTTCCTGTGCACCTGGTACCGCCGGCAGCACGTGCGCTCACGGTTTTTTGTTAACTCTTTACGTGTTTGTCGTGATGAGATGAACATACGGCTCTCTGTCATTAATAAGGATGTCAGGGTTGTGCAACCTTTAAATGTAATTAATATAGCAGGTATAAAAGTCACAGACGTATTTTTTTAAACTCAATTGAAAGACAATTTCAGCAAAGCCCGCATGTGTACATGTAACTTTAAACGGGGCTGAACTATTGACTATGGTTGCATGAAAATGCGTTGCTATTACTGAGGACTCTTTCTGCTAAGATATGAAAAAGTCAAAACAAAAACTAATCTAAATTCAATTCAAAAGTAAAATTTTAGTGATCATTCCTTATTATAACACATAGACCTTGTAGTGAGACCACAAAAATATAAATTTAGATGTCTGTGAGTATGTTACCCGTAAAGATGAATTATCTGGCTTGACTGCCTCTACAAAACGAGTACGCTCACATTGGAGAGGAGGCATTTGAATAATATAGTTCTTCAATTATTGTTGCTTACAATAAATAATCCCATATTTATTCTAAAGAGGGTGTGTGTTGTGGTGACTTGCTAAGTGGTGCTTTGAATATTTTAAATGCTTCCAGTGTTTCCAGATGATATGCCACCCTTTTTAAGCCCTTCGTTAACTTCAAGCATGTGTGTAATATTGAATCTTTATTTATAAGATTAGTAAATAACGTTTTTTACTCACATTAGATTTCGTGTGACCTTCTATTGTAAAGTATATTCTCAAATGCATTAGTTGTACTTGGTAGGGATTTTATTTAGAACTTCTAAAGTTTTTACATTTCCCTAATCAATTTTATGTTATTATTTGTTAAAGGGATTGCATATACTACGAAAAATATAAATATTTTTTTGTTATAGAAGTACTTTAAAAGGTGGCAGAGCCGTTAGAGCTCGCCCGGGGCGGCACCACTGCCGCCCTCATAACCCG
>DWON01009993.1:0-11059 GCA_018251015.1 Phocides pigmalion okeechobee | reverse complement strand
CAGCCCATGGACAACCACGTCCAATCTCAAATAGAACAGAAGTTCTATTTAAGGATGGAAGCGGATGCGTTCCTACTTTTGAGGATTAAGATGGTCGCCTCCAATAACGTGTATCCGGCAACCACACCTCCCCGACCGAAACACAATACATGAAGAACATGTTGCTTTACGGCGGTTTATGAGCGTGATGTGGTGCAGCAGCCTCGGGCGAGCTAAGTTACTTACCGCCTCGCGTTTCTCGTTCAAGAATTTATCAGCGTCCTTAATCTTGGCGTCAACAACTTGCCCCGCGTTCTTGAGACCCTGATCAGCCGCATTCTCCACGCGGTGGAGGGCTCCGTCCACGGCGCCGTGGACTGCGTTGCTCGCGTCCGATGCTGCTTTCTCGGCTGCACGCTTAGACTCCTCTACTGCTGCATCTGGGTTACGACACCAGCGTTATTTATTTATTTATTTAACAGACACCTTTAGCTTATCACTATACATTGGTAATTTTGATACGTTAAGTTTTAATCAAAGTGACTTGCCTTTAAATGTATGTACAGCTTTCAAAGAAATAGCGCAGCTGAACAAGATATGGCTAAATTTACTAACTTAACTAGATTAATATTAGGATGAATAAGTTAACATGTAGGATATGCTAAGACGTTGTCAATGAGATAAAGAAGATTATTAAATATATTTATTTACGAATTTAAACGAATGTCATCGCGGAATTTATACATTTGATTATATCACAGGTACTGATGATTTACGTTCGAAAATATTTTATTTCTCATAAGATTTACAAATGATTAATGCTTTTATTGCTAATTAACACTTTTGTTCGCCAGTGATCCATACAAATTTGTCGGTACAACACAGGTGTGTAGGAGACGTAGGCGCGCCGCGCCCAGAAAAAAGGAGTTTTAAAAAGCGTTAATCGTGAGTACCCGTTGTATAAAAAAATGTATATTTATATAGTTTTTTCATAGCCCAGTTACAAGATTATGTAGTTTAATAATATATAGACTATAGCGAAACTAGACGTAAGACTCGTTGTGCACTAAATTTGAGGTAGATTAAATCAATAAACTTCGCGTTAACACTGAGTACGGCGCTAATATTTTACAACGTGTCAGCGTTGCGGGAGGCGGCACTAAACTGGAGCTCATTTCACTCGGTGAAGATGCGCCGGCAATTCACATAAATATTGTATTTTTAACGTCCACATCCACTACTAATATAATAGCGGCACGGCATAATGGCGGCTCGCAGTCTTGTGGCGCCGACGTAAATGCAGCACTTGTATTCGCTCGTAATCCATACAGATTTGTACGTACAACACGTATGTACAACGCCAAGTAATACAAAGCAGTTGGGTACACCGCAGGGAAAGTGTTAAGTGTATGTAAATACCTTATAATGAAATAAAATATTTGAATTTAAGCCATGCTCGTTTGCTATTATATAAAGAAAAACATATATAATATTCATAATATCGAAATTCCTGTAATGTTTGCCTATTGAACAAATATTATCTATTTTAAATACAAACGTCACGAACAAACACGCGGGCGGTTAGCCGCGTAACCGACACCGCGAACGCAATACTCCAATGAATCAACACGTATACAAACATCCTTATATAGATGGATTAAACAAACATACTTTTTCAATTCTATATATAGTACCAAACAAGCGTGTAAGCCATATGATGTTATCACTTGCTCAGCGGAGTACAATACTTCTGTATATTCAAATTCTAATATTTTATTTCATTGCAAGGTATTTACATACACTTAATGAACAAGGGTACAGTGTAAAATCAGTACATCGGCTTTGAGCGCCCTGTTGGCTAATTGGCTAAGGTTTACCGGGAGAAAAAAGCCGGCGGAACTTGCTGCAACGCTTGCGGCTTGTACACACCTGTGTCGTACGTACAAATCTGTATGGATTACGGGCGAACACAAGTGCCGTGGTTACGTCGGCGCTGCAAGACTGAAGGCGGACACTACATGTGTATTCGTAGTTGCAACACTGACGCTAAGATACAATGTTGTGTAAATTTCCCAATGATATTAGTTTAAAATCGTACGAAACAATATTTAGCTTTAAGGTGTATTATGAAGGCAGTGGTGGTCTTCCTCAGTTGAACTCAGTTTTATGACGTCCCAATTACTGTAAAACTAAGTGTACGAGTAGACCCAGTGAGAAAACGTTTAGATCTTACTAGATCTTGAAAATTATAACTAATATATAAAATATAACACATCCTTTTGTTTTTGTTTCTTTAAAGTTTGTGTCTTTGTGTCTGTTTCTTTAAAGTTTGTGTCTGTGTGTCTGTTTCTTTAAAGTTCATGACTTTGTTTTTGTTTCATTAAAGCAAGTACTCATTTAAACTCAATTTTACGTAGATTGCCTGTACTTCTGATCTCTTATTTTATATTATACGTTATCTTATATTATACGTTAAATATAAAAAGAGTTTTTACAGCGAATTATAGGAACACAGTAACACCTCGAACCATAGTTCTAATCTATATAGCTTTTAGTAACTTCTACTCACTGGCAGCACGTTTGGCTTCTTCCTTAGCAGCCTCAGCAGCCTTCCTCGCCTCTTCCTTAGCTGCCTCGGCCGCGACCCTGGCCTTCTCCTTAGCATCTTCAGCTGCCTTCTTCGTGCTGTCCACCGTAGCGTTGATGGAGTCTGTAAAAGAAACTATAATTAGTAATACTGTAATATTTCGAGTACAATCTACATTATTGTCGGTTGACAGATAAAATTCACTAAGTGTAGTATAGGACAAATTTGAGTTATGAAAATGGTGTCCTTTTAAGCGCTTTCGACGTGGAAAAGTAACTGAGACACTAAACCACATTTAAAGGCGATATAAACAAGAAACGCAATAAAAAGTATTTTAACTCTAAAATGTTGATAATAAAAAAATAATAAGTATCTTATTGAAAATGTGCTTAGTTTATTTAGTGAATTTTATCTACCAGCAGACAATATTATAAAGCTGAAAACATTGTTTATTGAAACACATTAGTTTGGAACTACCAATCAGATATAGTACCGGTCAAAACAGTTTTTCACCGACGATAACTCGCTACGGTCTTAAAAACATACAATTGGTCAAATATATTATATGTGATATGTTTAAATAAATAGATCTACTCGGTCAACATAACTCGGAACCTGGTTGGAACGTGATTTATCTGCCCCCCTCCCCCGTACCGAAGCATTCGCCTGGTTAGTACCGACAAATTTGTTACATGTATTAAAATTAATATTTTTGACGTCCACGCTTGATCTATACTGGTGACAAGCGCGCTGGTTCATATCTCGCGCAGAGAATTGGGATTGCTATCCAGCGCGGGAATGCAGCTAGTGTTCTTGGAACCATGCTGCATGGACTCCCTTTAGATTGTTTAGGTTAGGTTTTATTGTAATTAGTTTTAAGATTTTCATCATTGTATTTATGAGGAAAATTAATATAATATGTTCTTTAATATTTTCATTATTGTAATACTGCTATACTAATAAGTAATTGACTATAAATAGTTTCATTCTCATTAGAGTTGGATTTTTAATGTCTGTCTTCCTCTGTTTCTGTTAAATATCATGTAAAGAATAAAAAAATAAAATTGCTGACTGTGAAACTGTTTTTTAGACACGTATACCATCTTTGGATTCACAAATTATAATTACGAATGTACAAGTGATATACGTAAATATTCACTACACACACGACTAATTAGTTTCGCAAGCGGTTTTGATGTTGCCTTCCGTTCCGTCTTCAGGAATACTTATTCTGTATAAGTGTTTAAATATGTATTGGATTACGGAAAGCTTTAAAGATCACTCAAGTTAAGGGCACACAACGACACAAGTAACATGACAATTTCAAAATAGTTTAATATCTATATCAAAATTGGTTATTGATAATGAAACAGTTATTTTAAATAAATTGATTTACAAATTAGTTATCTACACAGCCGGGTCAGTAGCTAGATTTGTGTCAATCTTTTTCATAATTGTTCACAATGACAAAGCGATCACTCTGATATCCACAACAATCTATACCGGTTGTTTCTTCAGCGGTTTTCTTAGTATCACCAAATGAAAATAGAGTCGATTCTTTGGCACCATCGAAGCGACTTTGAATCATATCTACAAACACATTGGGCATTACTAATACGGTTATATTCACACTCCCTTTACAGATCAAGGAACACACAGTAATCATCACACTTTCAATTCAGATCAAAGATACATTACCTGTAAAATTATTAATACTACCACCAGTCTGAGACAAGAATTCGGTTGTTTCCTTAGTAATTTCAAAGCCGTTGTTAAAAGATTCTGTAGTCAAAAGATAGAGTAACAAGTTAATGAAATTTAAATAATAATTAAATAACCCCCGACTCAAAAAAGTTCTCAAAAGTATACTCTTCATTGTGACGATTCTAACGAGCTCAAACTCGATCCCTTTGCTATACGTTTGTGAGAAGTTGAGTGCATTACCATGGTATCCCATTGAATACCATTATACATTGTGGTGGCGGATTGATGCAAAGTAGTTTTTAACAAAAATAGCTTGGATTTCCGCAATGTAACGCCTGATACTATTAACTATGTTACATTATTTAAATTTTTGCATCAGGTCAGTGTTACTATGTTATTATACTATTATAGAATTCACAGCATACAAAATTTCGATTCGATAAAAGTGGCTTATGTTACTTTAACGTTAAGAGAAAAGCTGAACATTTTGGAATAACTAAACGGATTTCCTTTAATCATAGTTAAGATAAAATCTCGATCGTCTCCTTAAAAAAAACAAACTAAATAAAAATAGGACCATTCATTTTTGAACTACAATGCCACAGTCGAATACAAAGACGGTCACGTCAAATTATACCCTTTTTGGGTTGGGAGTTAAATCAAGGATACACAATACACCATTAAGAAGAGATGTTAATAAGAAGTACCTTCAGCTTTTTCAACAAAATCGTCCTCGGCAGCTTCGACGCCCGACACCGAGGTTGTTATTTCGTCTACAATAGATTTGAAAAATAGATATAAGCAGAAAGAAAATTTATCAGCTCCACATGCGACCAACTTATTATAATATCAACTAAACGTGCAGTAACATGCAAAAAAGTATAAACTTAAAATATTAACTTAACATTAAATTAATTGTTATTACAATATATTTGTTAACAAACGATCCGTCCTTGGGTTTTAACGATTGTCTATTGTAGAAGATTTCAACAAAAAACAACAGAGATACAACATTGAAAACAATGAACACAATACCTTTAGCGCCGGAGACGAGGGAAGTACCTTTATTAACTACAGTACCGGCTAACGTCTTTGTTGTGTCTACTGTACTTTGTACGGAACTCGCTACGGTATCTACAAATAAACATATACGTGAAGCGAAGGAACATAAAGCCAATAATAAAAGCGGTGTATGAAACTGTTTTTATTATCAATCCGAAAAAGAATGAACATTTAAGGCAAATTAATGTGTACTTTATTCACTGTCATGAAATACGTAAAGTGAACAAAGTACGTAAGGCAACATAAGAAGCGGTGTATTTTATATATTTAGTACGAAACATGAAGACAAATGAACATTTGAGGCAAAGTAAGACAAGCGATGTTAGAAACGATTTCTTTAATGGAACCTAAAGAAAATTAACAATTGTTGCAAATTAATGCATTTTTCACTGTCATATAATTTATACATATAAGTGTATGACAGACAGACAGAGACAAGTAAGTAGGTACATACGTAAAATGAACAAATAAGATTAAGCTAGAGTGATGTGTGATAACTTTCTATTATCAAACTTAGAAAAAAATGAACATCTAAGGCAAATTAGTGCATGTTTTATTAACTGTCCTAAGCATGGATAAAGCTATAGATTCGTTATGGAGTGGTGGTGGGAGGCTAAGGTTCAAAAAGTGTATAAATATTAAATAATTATTCGAAGTTTACGTAAATTAAGATAAAATTTTAAACTTCTATCTCAGTAAATTAAAAATTACGCAAATATGGTAATCTGCTATGAAAGTGACAAGGGAATTACAAAATAGATTACATATTATACGATTTTTCCCGCTTGTTAAGAGGGGTGCGTCCGGACTTCCTAACCTCCCCCAGTACACACGCTCATAGTTCCTTGGCTAATCTTTTGATCTTCAGTATATGCAAAAGTTAGTTAGTTATTGTATTATGAACTGTAATGATATACACAGTATGATAAATTCATTCAGTCATTAATGATATGATGATATTTGGACTACCTTTAGCGCTACCAACGAAAGTCATTCCCTTATCTACGGCGGATGCTGCAACGTTCTTTGTCGTATCTAGCGTGCTCGCTACGGTATCTATGAGAAATTTTATATATGTAGCACCGAATTTAATATAAAAATAAATATATATATAAGCATTTCTTGGAACTTTACAAATAGACGGTTACAACATCAAAACAAAAAATTATTGAATAAGCAACATTCACCTACTTAAATCATATTAATAACTAAATATCCTTATAAGGATAAGAATGTCGCTCGTTTAAAGCTTGCTTCTGTATTTAGTAGTGTTGCAAGTATTTCATTACAAAAGGCAATGGCCGCCAAGATATCCATTCCTGTTTATTTTTTATATATTTTTTCAAATAAATCAATAACTTTTTTCCATTCTCAGGGTTGTAATTGGATTCCCTGCGTCATTTTTGCCATAAACACATGAAGACGTGGTCTGGACTCAGAACAAAAATCTAAATTCATCATTCAGATATCTGCGTGGCCGGGAATCGAACCCGGTACCATCTGCCTATCAAACGTTTACTGCTGTGACACACAGGCCGCCTATCAAAAGCATCTATAATGTTTGTGAATATTAAATCATTTATATTTTACTATTCCAAGTTTTAACTAAATATTATTATTGATTAAGCTTAGCGAACGATGTAAAAAGATAAGCAAGCTTTACCTTTAGCCGTTCCTACAAACGCACTGCCTTTCTCAACAGCGGACGCGGCTACATTTTTCGTTGTATCTACAGTGTTAACTACAGCATCTACAATAAGTGCAAAATAGTATCAATAAATGATAAAATTAAAGCACTTTATCAAGTAAATGAGGTGAATACAAATACCTTTAGCACTACCTACAAGTGAAGTGCCTTTTTCTACTGCAGAAGCTGCTACATTCTTAGTTGTATCTACAGTGCTGTGTACAGTGTTCGCTACAGCATCTACAATTGGTAGTAATCGCAAAATAATTATTGACATATTTGAATTTGTATCAATGTTCAATTTTATAAAACGTGGCATGTAAGAAATTGTCATGATCTACCTTTTACATTAGATTATTAGATTATACCTTTAGCGGTTCCTACAAGTGTAGTGCCCTTTTCTACAGCGGAAGCTGCTACATTTTTGGTTGCATCTACAGTGTTTGCTACAGCATCTACAATGGGAGACGGTAATCATAACATTGTATCATTTATTTATGTTTAGCTTTCAAAATACAAAACGGTCACATTAAGATTGTATTGATACAGTGACATACAATGTATACGTTATAAATATAC
Organism: Phocides pigmalion okeechobee; assembly: GCA_018251015.1. NCBI lineage: Eukaryota > Metazoa > Arthropoda > Insecta > Lepidoptera > Hesperiidae > Phocides > Phocides pigmalion. Next base: position 3,461 of record DWON01009993.1, on the reverse strand, counting down.
GCATTTGTATTATACCTTTAGCGCTTCCTACAAACGTAGTGCCTTTTTCTACCGCAGAAGCTGCTACATTTTTAGTTGTATCTACAGTGCTGTGTACAGTGTTTGCTACAGCATCTACAATAAGATGTAGAAGTAGTAGATAGTAGAATTTAAGAAATTGTGATTTATATTTAGATTTTGTTATATTTACTTCAAAATATTAACACAATATGATTTACATTTTCCATAATTCATATATAAATTACATTTCACATAAGGTTTGGCCTCACAAAATTCGAATACCGTAAAATTTTACATGAAAATTTGATATTTTTCTTTAAAATAAAAGTGATTAGAATTTGATGTGTTGTTTGTTCCTGTGACTTACCTTTTGCGCTTCCTATAAGGGACGAGCCCTTGTCAACAGCACATGCCGCCACATTTTTAGTTGTATCTACAGTCGAGTGAACTGTATTCGCTACGGTATCTACAATACGATAAGCGACAATAAATAACTATGCGTTAGCGTGATATATTGAAAATAAAAATAAGAGGATAAAGCTGCTACCTTTAGCACTGCCAACGAACGAAATACCCTTATCAACAGCGGATGCCGCTACATTTTTTGTGGTGTCAAATGTGCTCGCTACAGTATCTACAAGAGTATAAAACATATAAATAAAATATGTAAATGAAAGCAAAGAAATACAGAAAGCGGTGATGATGTAGAAGCACTAAGTGCTTACATCCATAAATTTGAATGTTAAATTGAAAGTCTAATAAGCAATATAAATAATAAGCACAATCATGATATTTTACACCTACTTAAATTGATATTATCAGAGAGCAGAAAAACCAGTGCGCAGTCGAATCTAATAATGGTATTTACTATCTGCTATACTTTAACCATTTATGACAACTGTATGAATTCTAATGCCAAAATTTTGAAGCCTTTTACATGTGTACCATATTTATAATTCGTCTTGCGTAACGCAGCCTTACTTATATTAGAATCAACGGTTTATCCAGTACTTTAGATGATTGTAAGTTTATAATATAAAAATCGATTCAATTCTCCGAGATTAATGTTTCGTATGCATTAAGTCTATAAGAACTTGATATCCATAAATATAAATAACACATTAATATTATTGCCTTATGAGCGGCAGAGCGAGAAATTCTATCGTGAACTAGCCAAGCGTTGGTTGTTAATAAAAATATTGACTTTATTGTAGATAAGATGACCTCTGGCGTGGAGAATTGGATGCAATCTATGTATTGGTACATGTACCAATGTATTTAAATAAACATGAAGAATTCAGGCTGAGCTCGTGTTATTTCGTTTTAATTCTATTTTTCTACCGCTACACTGAATTGAAAGATAATAATAATGGCTCATACATTAACGAAATATATGTCACATATTTATTTTAATGGATATCCGATGCAGGTAACACATTTAGTGCACGCGTTATAACAGGACATCACAGCATCCATAATGATTAAAACTTGTGATCTAATGATTATTCTATTAAAATATTTACTTCGTTGTGAAAATATTGTCATCATAATAAATGTAATTTGCATGTAATTCTTCTCTTAAATTTCAATTTCGATGTTTTCTTATTGGGTCTTCTGGAAAGTTGGACCCGTTAGGTGTCCCAATTTTTGAAATTTAGAAATGTTAATTCCTCATATCAAAAAATATTTGCCCCCAACTTTTTAGTTCCCAGCATCTCTGTGATTTGCTTCAATAATTTTGGTACGTTATTTAATTTTAAATTTGAATTAACTACCTTTAGCCGTTCCAACGTATGACATGCCAGTATCAACTGCGGACGCAGCAACCTTTTTGGTATTGTCTACCGTGCTTGTTACTGAATCTAAAAAAATAAAGTTGTATTGGATAAGTAAGGTACTTTTTAAGGTAGATGTACAACCACCGCCCTCATAATCCGCCGTAAAGCATTACTTGTGTTTCGGTTGGAAAGGTGCGGTTGCCGGCTACACTTGGGCGGGAGGCGACCATCTTAGGCCTCAGTAGTAGCAACGAAACGTTCGAGCTCAGATAAGATTTTTCAGTCGTGTTTGTGATTGTATGTGGATGTCTAGGGGCGACTACCTAACATGTGGTGATTTGCATGCTCGTTTGCCAACCTTCTTTTACTCGAGATAAGATTTGATGAACGTTTCTTATAAATGATTTCTATAATAATACCTTTAGCTGTTCCAATCAAAGTTGTGCCTTTATCGACAGCGGATGCTGCCACATTTTTAGTTGTATCAACAGTAGTGTTAACAGTAGACACTACGGTATCTACGAAGCGAGAAAAATAAACGATGATAAAAACAAAAAATAATGTTTACATCCAAACATAAAAACAATGGCAGTAATTGGATCTTGTAAATTATGCGCATTCAAAATGGTTTTATGGACTTCATTTGCACTTAGATATTGCTTCATGTTTATTCGACAATGTGCAGTATTTCCAGTTTTATTAAGAAAGTAGCTTATGCCCGCGGCTTTGCCTCAAAAATGTCGATATTAGGAAATTTCGTTTAATATCAACCCTATTCTACCCCCTTAGGAGTGCGATTTCCAAAATACCTTACTTTTTGCTCATTTACATAAAGAATCTAGCTGCACTTTATGGATTCTAGGTCCATTGATTTCGACTCTTCCAAAATTTCTTACACTATATTAAAAACCGATCTGCAAAGTTCAATAATTATAGATTCAGTGGTTTCATAATCGATGTGTGTTGATCTCTGAATGCGTTAGTGTCTATCCTCTTTTTATGTTGATTTAAAAGTATACTAAATTTAGATCTTTCTGATTTAAGATTACGAATGGTCTTTTTTATTTTACCTTTAGCAGAGTCCACGTAAGATTTTCCAGTGTCAATAGTGCATTGAGCTGCTTTCTTTGTGTTATCTACTGTCGTTGCTACGGTATCTACAAGTGGAAAATGAACGTGACCAAAAATTATACTAGGAGTCATTGTGAACTTAAAGTAAAATTTTGCTTACAATGCAACATGCCATCTAGAATCTGAGGCACGCCTGCTGGAAGATTCTTGACTTAAGAGTTTTTTGTAACGCCATAAAAGTACACACACTCCTATTCTCTCTCTCACACATATACACACACAAACATACACACACACACATGCACACGTAGCAAGAGCATAAGCAATATTATATAGTATATACTACATATATAGGCATAAAATCTTCTGCGAATCGGAGAGGTTTTAACTATTCCTGCATGACATCACAGAGAAAGGTAAGGCTGGTAAACAGCACTACAAGGGCTCACAATCTAGTCTCAGATGAACTTAAGCCTTACTCCCTGTCCCGTAAACGTTAGCGATTTCTTAATTAATTTTAACATTTTGCCTATCAAAAATATAATTATTACATTTAGAAACAAAAAAGAATAGCACAGTATACCTTTAGCGCTCTCTAAATAGCTCTTGCCG
>DWON01009992.1:0-11059 GCA_018251015.1 Phocides pigmalion okeechobee | reverse complement strand
CCACTCTCATAACCCGCCGTAAAGCAACATGTTCTTCGTGTATTGTGTTTCGGTTGGGGAGGTGTGGTTGCCGGATACGCGGTATTGGAGCCGATCATCTTAGTCCTCAAGAGTAGGAATGCACCCGCGTCCTTTCTTAAATAGAACTTCTGTTCTATTTGAGATTGGACATGGTCGTCCATGGGCTGCAGTGACCACTTAACATCAGGTGGCCTGCATGCCAGTTTCTTACACTTTCACAATAAAAAAGGTGCTAAAAAATACAATATTGCAGGAAATTGTAGGCGTATCTTTGGTCTAGTCAAATAGCTTCAGTTTAGTGCCGCCTCCCGCAATATAGATCCGATCTAATATATGAGGGGGCAGTCAGTGTTAAGTAACCGTTCAGATTATTATATTTTCTGTTTCGACGGTGTGTATTGTTTTATTGACTTGATATCAACGTATTGAGACAAAGATTGTTGGAAGTTGGAACTAAATTGTGTTTCAGAATTTCTTTCATAGTCTCTTCTCTAAAACGAAATACCTTACGAGTAGTAGTAATAGTAGTTAGTAGTAGTTAAAAGTTAAAGTAAAAGTTCTGTGAAGAAACTACTTTGAATAAAAGTATTTTAGTTTTAATTAATTTCATTTTATTGGAACTTACAGTGTTCATCCATTTCGAACCCAGGATATTCCTCACATGGCTCCGTCAGCTCGACGTCCAGTTCTGACAAGACGCCTAGGTAATGGTCGTCGCGCCGGACAGTACCATTGATAACGATTCTGTGGTTTTTCCTTGATCTAATTCTTCTTTTTCTCGAATGAACGCCATTTTTATGCCTCACAATATACGAGTATCTTTCGATCGCACTTAATAGGACCTCACAGTTCTGATCTGTTATCTAAAAAGAGGCAATTACTTACATGATGTGCCATTAAATTTAGTAAAGAAGAGGATGTGCTTATTAATAATTTCGATGGTCTAAAATGTAATCATTTGTTTTTCTGTTATCTTACTCTAACTCTACGCATAGTGCATCGTTGTGATAGAAAAATTAAGTATTTTCGTATATTTATTATATCTAGGAGTTCGTACATATACTATAACAAACTGTATCCTGAATATTGACTCAAAATAAAAGCTATAAAATAAAGTTTTTTGTGACATTGTAATAGATTATCAGACAATTTTTTACGACAACAATGGCGAGGTGCCATTTTGTAATTAACCGATAGAACATCGTTACTCCCACATGCTTAATAACGATACTCTATTGGTTATTTTCGACATAAATAAAGTTTTTTTACTTATCTCAGTATTGGAAACCTCAGTTTTCAATCTCAGTTTTGGAATTTAAACGATGAAAAGCCAAGAGAGACTCCAATTGACTTCACAACTTAATTTGGCGCAGATCAAAAAAATATTTATTTAGAGTTTTGTAACTTGACTGTGCTCGTATACCACAGCAGAGATATTCGTAGGTAATGCTACTACCCGTTTCTGTCACTCAATTCCTATAGTCCTTTCTGCCATACTTACAATCGTTTCCTTAATTCTTCATTAATTCTAAAAGGACAAGTAACTATTATGATCTCAGCAGGACCATGGTTATAAATCATACTTAATACCTAATTACCACTTAATAATATAATATCTAATAGAAGTAGTAAACCTTTTTGCAACCCATTATACGTTCGTTGCCGTTCATGAACATCTGTAACAGACTCCTCTAATCATACGAAATAAGTGCGGCAATGGCATTGTCACAGAAGACCGTCCAAGGTTCTATCGCCTGAACTTCATGACAAAATATATACCTACGAGTGATGTGTAAAATAAGAGTTAGATTGGTTTGCTTAGTTGGGATTTTAATACCTAGATGAAAGTAATAATTACGTCCTGTTAATAGATTAGGAGCAAAACTGAATGGCGATCACGAGTTACCAATATGCGAAGAGACAATAAAGTTGCTATGGAGCCGTTTCACTTAGTTGGTCAGCTTCATAATGGTTCCACAACCTGACCACAGCTATTCGATACCAAACATGAAAATATAACATAATATTTCGAACTAGTTGCATGGCTCGTGTTCACGGGGAAACTGCTTAGCCATTGGAAATTAAAATACAAAAATCAATCAAATGTATAAATTCCGCGATAATATTAGTTTAAAATCATAAATTACATAGTAACATTCCTATAACATACACTTTTTCGAGAACACGGTTTTTTCCCTTAAAGTATATAATTTTATAATGAACGTACTTATTACTGTTTCATACAATTATGTGTACCGTTGTTTACAATAAAAGAACGACACATTCAAATAAGAGTAATACAGAAAAATCAATAATTTCAACAATAACTCACCCACGTTAATGGTCGGTAATGATAAAAATAGCTTATTACAAAGTATTACGCGGGAAATATAAATGTTTAAATATATTACCTTAATTTTAAAATTCGACGGGTCAAATGTGTAGTATGTACTTTCCTTATTTTCCTGTTGTGGTTTCGGCCACACTTCCCCTTTTGTTGGTGGGTACTTTGGTCCGGGATTCACAATATATATGCCAGAAACTAATAGTGCTCCAAAAGATAGAAACGGCATTAAATATCTAAAGATCATTTTGCAGATATGAGGTTTAGAAACAATAAAGACGTATATAATACTGTTTACAACTCAACTGTCGATACTGAACTAAAGAAAAACTATGTAGCTATAACGTATTTATAGAATCAGTAATCGTGATTATCATTATGAATAAGTACTCATTGCATAGAAATAATTATTATTTAAAGTATTGTTTAATGATAACCTTTAGATCTTTCATCGACAACTAGGAAGTTTCTTTGATCCATGGTACAATTAATGCATAAATATTTTCATGTATATTTAAATGAACAATTCACATAAATACCTATTTAAATAATAGTGTCGGTCAATATAATTATTTCTTATCGTCAGAGCTCCCTAATAATTAACTTATTATTGTCAATCAATATTATATATAATAACATAAGTAATCTTTTTTTTTTATTTAGAAATGGGAGTTAATTGTATTTTGTGGATAAATAAATTAGTTTTATACATTTAACAACATAAAAGTTCAGTAATATTTTTTGGATATTTGGATATTTAAATGTCCTTTAAATAAAATTATATTTGTGTTAAGAAATTCTAAGAGCATCTATCAACTGTTTGCACCAACATAGAATTTAATTTACCATAAATGTACATTTTAATTATATGTGAAGCTCTATTTACATACTAAGTTTACTTACTACCCAGCAGTATGAGGTATATTATTATCATTATCCATGGCGCAAATAAAATACGGAAAGTTGACGTATGTCACTGCACAAGACTTGGATCACTACATATTATTATACTCTTTGCCTAGGGTAAAGTCAAGCATAACGTTATTTTTACGATACCGATCCACAACTACACTATTGTATACGTAATTGCATACTCTAACACTCAGCATCGTTATAAAATTATAAATACGTGACTATACAAATATTGTACGTACAAGCGCTTGTACAAAATAATGAAATAATGTAGTATAACACATATGTCTATTAAGACATTTACACACTGGTGTTTCAGTATTTTTCACTAGCATATGGTAAAGCATACAGAATCTGTAGCGCAGTATTGCTATATTATCTATCGTTTCATTTAATTATTTATGTCATTGTCATGTGAAGTCACAGAAGTGAAATAATAGTATTCTGACTTTCGATTTTCGTATTACATTATGTTAATTAATAGTTGTACCAGCTTTTAGCGCTACGACTTCGTAAAACGACTACGCCAATATATAAAAAGAGGTTATTTTGGTAATTTCACAATGATTAAACTGTTGGTCGCTATTCTTCTAACGTTGTCTTTGAGTGCAATAAGTTCTGCGACTCCACTCGACGAGGATGTTGGTATTGGCCGATATACGATAGAAGGCCGTGTGTTTCCAAGCGATGAAGAACAATCGGACCATTGGCAAGTGGACACTAGAATCCACGTAAATGGTGGAGAGTACATCGGTTTCATTAAAGAGGATGGCACCTTTACAATTTTCAACATTCCTACTGGATCTTATGTTATCGAGGTGATCCATCCGGACTATATGTACGAGCCAGTGCGAGTGGAAATTAATTCGAAGGGCAAGTTTAGAGCCAGGAAAGTGAATTATGTCCAAACATCACAAGTCGTTCAGGTGCCTTACCCACTACGGATGAAGGCGTCCGCTAAGATCAAGTACTTCCAAGTCCGTGAGCAGTTGAGGGTAACAGATTTCCTATTCAATCCTATGGTCATTATGATGGTGTTGCCGCTACTACTAATCATGATCTTGCCAAAAATGATGAATGATCCAGAGACGAAGGAAGATCTGAAACAGATCTCTAACATGACTAAAATGTCGGAGCTACCAGAGATGTCTGAAATGTTCACTAAACTGTTCAACAGGGGAGCTAAGCCGAAGACTGCTACCAAAGCTAAACAACAAGTGAAGAAGAGGCAATAAAGATAACTTAGTTAATTAAGTATACATAGTATTTATGCTTAGGAAATATTGTTAAACTTTATTGGAATATAAACTATATCAAAAAGTCATTTTTTTAATTTATTTTTATTAAATCTGTGCTTGCAATTTTACATAAAACAATCAGGGGGACGCATCAGATCCAGCAAGTAAGATAGAGTGTGTATGTTTATGTCTGCTACAAAACAAATCTTGGTTTTGCTCCAAATGTAGGAAGTATTATAAAAAGCTTATTCTTAAATGTAAACTCTGATTAATAAGTGGGAAATTGATTTTACTAAAGGGAAATTTTTATTTAAGATTAGATGAGAAGGTAACAAATCGAATAAAAACATAAAAAATATATATGCTTAGTAAAGCAAAAGTTAAATATAGCTGTACCTTAATGCTTTCCCTGCAGCTACAACATTGCTGTGTTCTGGGTATGATGCTCATGCGGCTCCTATGCACCTGTGTTGTACCGACATATTTGTAAGGGTTATGGACAAACAAAAAGTGTGTTTACTTCGGAGCTACAAGACTAAAAGAGGAAACGTTTTGTATTCATAAATGTTTTATGGATGTTAAAATTATTGGCATATTTTCAGTCTAGAGAAAAGAGCTCCGGTGAGGCCTGCCTCCCGCAATCCTAACTCGATCTAATATATGCATGGTGCAGTCAGTGTTAACCCTTTCACTGCCAAGCTTTTATTCACTTCACATGCACCCAGCGCCAGAGCCTTTAGGCATAATTTTGCATAATGTTGCGAAAGACATTTGTCCATATCATATAAATGATGATTGGGAAAAGTGTACCCAATATACTAAATAAACTTTGGTTGACAAGGTATAGGCGATAAAAATACAGGAAGAAATATTGTATTAATAGTTTTATTTTTGCATAACGTTTGTCTGCATTACCCGACATTGGCATTTGAACGTCCAAAACAATTTGTCGGGTTCAGCCGACTGTGGCTGTGAAAGGGGTAAGATTCTGGCCTCTCATACACAGCTTTGGAGATTCAAATCATTGTCTCGCCTCTGATTTTACAATGCTATATGCTTGTAAAAAATAATTAGAACTTTGTTTAATCATGAAAGGAAACATGCATGCTGAGAGTTCCCATAAAACTAGTCAAAATGTATGTTATGTAAATTTAGCAACCTAAACTTGACCAGTGTGGTGGACTATAATCGAATCCTCTTCATTCTGACTGGAATCAATGCACAGTAAGGGGGTAGTAATGAGTCGATGGCGAAGCTAAAAAGCTCTGTATAGAATATGGAATATAGAAAATATAATAAAATAAAACACCATTTTAGAGGGTTCTTTTTATTATGATATAAATCTATGAAGAGTCAATAATTACATTTCATCACTCTTCTACGCTGACCATTTTAAGCTGCATAACAACTTAAGACAAAATTACACACAATTACGTGAATAATTAAATATAAAAAGTAAAAAAAATATCAGTCATTGGTAAATTTGGACGGAAACTAATTAAGTAACTTGCTTAAAACTTCTATGAGATTCATTATTACTGTAGACATTCGATTTATATAAAATTTGCTTCAGGTTGATACATTTTTGGACGGTAGATGTTCAATTTTGTACGTACAATATGTCACATAGCCTGACACATTATTAAAATATAATTATCATACTATATTATTATATCGATTTCTCAAAATTGTGAACGTCGGTGACAATTATAAACTGTATACGAGTAGTTCAATCCCATTTCAAAATACTTATATCACATATTAATATATTTACGAAACAATAAGTTTATCAAACTTTTACCTAAGATTTATTTTTCGCTTTCATCAAATAAAAAATCGGGATAAAATAAAATTGTTTATAAAACATTATCCTAGAGCCTTATTTTGTATGGTACATATACATTTTGTTGTAAATAACATATATTTTGCGACAATTTCTTTTTCAATTCCATTTATATTGTTTTTAGCTAATAAGGCATACTGATTGACAATGTTTTATTTATATAGCAAAAATTATTATAATGAAATGTTTTAATACATAGAATATTACTTATGCCTACATACAAACTCTATTCTAAATTTATTTACACATTGAATGATGTATACCAATTGCCATATATTTTATATATTTTTTCTTTGAGGCAAGGATGCATTCTATGCTACTGTTAGAACGTGTGATTTCATAGACAATTCATATTTGATATTTTACATTTATAATAATGATGAAATAGACAATATTGGCTGAGGTGAAGATAAAGTTTAAATTAATAGAAATAGCGATAACAGCACCCAGATACCGTAAAATAAAATGATATCAATATAAATGCATCTTCGGAGACTACAGGAAATCCGTCAACATTGGCAACAGCGGACGTCGGATTTCAATGGTCACTGCTTTAAACAGCGTATCTTACGATTATGACATTAAATAACGTTTCACATTAAACAAGAAAGATAGATGATGGAATAAAGTGTCAGAAACATCGCTTGCATTAAAGAGTTTAGTGAAGCTACGGTACTAACGATATCTAGTGAACATAATAAGGTTACCATCGTAAGTTTGTGATGCATATAATTTCATAATATAGTATAGAAATATTTCCAGTTCCAAAGAGAATTACAAAAAAAACGCTTTTAAAACAGTATATTTCAATATTTAGTTAAATATAGTTAAGTATATTGATGAGTAACTTCAATATTTAAAAAATAATAAAAAGCGGTACTCCAAGTCAGAAATACGCAGTATGAAAAATATGTTACAATGATTCATGATGTAAGTGGTCATAAGATAAGTTCCTACGCTTAAATGTAGGCTCTTACAATTGCAGTCTTAGGACTAATATATAAATAGATTTCAGATTAAAATAATATTCGACTATAGCAGTAAAAAAAAGATACTCTATATGTTATAATGTGATAATAAATCAAACATTTTACGATAGACTACTGGTGTTTAAGTGGCAGCAAATTGATATTTATTGAATACATTTTTTTATAAACAACAGTCTGTTAGGAAAAGGAATGTTACAGGGATTTTGCAAGAAACAAATATTTCACACTAATTTTTTTTAGTTAACATGTATATATTGTCATATGTGAGATTCCCAAGTGTTTATTTCTAACCTTATGCAGTGACTACGGTAAAGATGAGGCTTTACTTAACAAATCTATCTTAAGACTATAAAAGGTATCTACAAAACTACAATCGGTCAGGGAATGCTATTTCAGCCTATTATTTACCACCTAACTGCACTCAAAATATTGGTTCAATTCCTATCTGAAACTAATAAGCATGGGATAATGACATGGGACGCAAGATGAACCACGTGGCGCATTGGGTTACCACATCGGTCTAACAGGTAGGGGGTTCTGGATTCAATTCTGTATCAAGCACAAATCTGAACAATGAATGTAAATTTCTAATCTGGGTTCTGTTTACGTACGTTCTTGTACGTGTCCTGTGAGTGTAGAAAGCACTATTTTTCAAAATACTAATTTTAATTTTAACACAATATAAATCAGATCTGTTAACTTTATTTTCTTTTTGCTTCAACCATTTTTTATTGTCAATATTCCATTTTCTTTTACAACCTAAAATAATATTACATATGGACCATCACTCTCCTTAAAGAAATACACAATTAAAACTACAAAAACCCGGTCACACTAGTTAAGGATCTTTTCTTAGGCTATGTGAACACTCGAGATAATACTACACTAAATGGAATGGAGCAAGAAAAATCTAAACACTATTAACTAGATCGTCAAGCTACCGGAGAAGTTTATGCCAAAGAAATAGTTAAATAACTGGTATAAAATTTTTAGAGTTAAACATCAAGTAATGTCAACATGTTCATTGTCAAAATATGTTTATTTAATATATTTATATTTTACGTATGCTTTCATTATTATATACTGGTTTATTGATATATTTGTATCGTTTTACTCTTATGATATAAGTAGATACGTAGAAACTTCTGTGTCCGCCACGCAGTAATGAATGATCTGGTGTTTAATAAGATCTTGCTTAATTTCATATCCCGTAAAAGCCAATGAACATGTCAACATACCTGTACTAAGTAATACAACGAAAGCTGAATATTTTTTTATAAGCATAATGTTATTACATCGTATTGCAGAATTAATCTTCAACATAATTATACTAACCGGTGGTTAATAAAATACATTTGATATGTAAATACTTAATATACATGTAAATAAGTATATATTTAATTAATATATGTAATTTAAAATTTTGTACCAATGGAACCTAGTCCTGGATATGTTAATATTGCCTTTTGTCATACAATCTTGTAAATATCATAGATTTAAATCTACGGTAAATATCTTATTCATAAAAAATTATATTATAATTATGTTTCATAATTAGCTGCCAGAATTCAATCACTCAATGATGTTTTAACTACAACAATCACACATGGATGTGCGAGTAGTCAAAATTAGGTGATATTAAAACACCCTTATTAACTGTGAATGATAAATATTACGTACACCTTGCCATTAAAAACAGAGAAGCCAGCATATCAAAGGCTTTGAATATTTGTAGTATCGTATCATATGAAACACAAATGTGTTTCTAGGGGTCACTTTCAAATAATTATTTCCGTGTATAAGTATAAATGTACATGCTCAATGATATTATATAAAATGAAAGAAACAGATACAAGATATGGTTCGATTTTGGAGTCGACAGGCGTCGAGAGCGGCGAAACAGTCGCCGTCCGTCTACACTATATTATTATATGATGTGATAATAGACTGTGATAATATTAAGAGACGGAAGAGCAACTCTTTTAATCAGTTTTATTATTATAGACTCCATCTACCCATATTATATCTTTGTTTCGGAGTCTATGTCGATATCAAGTGTGATCAGTCAGTTCCCACATCGTAATAAAGCTATCTGGACATCGAATGGGAGTTTTCCCGAATCACACTTCACCATTTATTAAGTCTTTGAGGGTCTTAGGAGAGATAGGTTAGTCCTTTTGGTGAGAACACTACGTGTGTATCGCGTGGCGCAGGTAGCGGGCGAGCGCGACGAGCGCGGCGAGCGCGGGCAGCAGGCGCGGCGCGGCGCGCGCGGCCGCGTTGTAGATGGCGCAGTAGGGGCACTGCGAGGAGCCGCACACCTCGCAGATGTTCAGCAGGTACGTGGGCAGCGCGTCGAACATCGTCTCGTTGAAACGTTCTGCAACGGAACACAGGTGACATTGTAACATACGTTCACTGCGGCGCTCAGTCAGCGTTGCGGGAGCCGTTTTCTCTAGACTGAAGATGCGCCAACAATTTACTGAAATATTGTATTTTTTAGCATCAGATTCACAGACGTAATGTCTGCCTTCAGTCTTGTAGCGCCGACATAAACACGGCACGTGCGCTCGTAATCCATACAGATTTGTATGTACACTACGGACGTGTTCGAGCCGCATACGTGTTACGCCCAGTCAAATTCAAATTCATTATTTTATTTTATTGATAAGGTATTCATTCATTAAGCTTATGTAAAGCTTAATGAATGTCAAGGGTACAACGTAAAATCAGTAGAATAGAATAGAATATACTTTATTGCATACCATGAAATAGGATACAGACATTTACAAAATTTCACAACTTAGTACACAATAGGCGAACTTATCGCTCAGGCAGCGATCTCTTCCAGCCAACCTTACTTACACAGATGTTACATGTGTATGTACAAATCTGTTTGGATTGTGGGCGAACACAAGTGTTCTGTTCACGTTGACGCTACTAGACTGAGCGGACATTACGTCAGTGTCCATAAATGTTACACACGCTCAAAGTATAACACTTGTGTGAATTGTCGGCGCATTTTCAGTGTACAGAAATAAGATCCAGTTGTATACACCTGTGTTGTACGGACAAATTTGTATAGATTACGAACGAACAAAAGTGCTTTTTACGTCGGCGCTACAAGACATTAAGTCTGTCTATTCGTAGACGATACACAGATGCTTATAAATACAGTATTTCAGTAATTTGTCGACGTATCTTCTAATCAAATAACCTCCAATTTAGCGCCTTACGGAATACCCGATCATATCAGTCAAAGTGTTAAACGTAACACATGACCTGTTTCTGAGATCGTATCTTTTTTGGTGATATTCAGACGTAAACACATTTAAATATTTCAATAACAACGACGGGGTCACGATCTTGTAGAGAAAAGCGTATCGGCACTAGATTATCTAGTGTTCGCATAAATATGTAAATATCAGTGTTCGAAACGTTCAAGCTGATTATTATGATTGTTCAGATCGTTGTGTCGAATATGGAAATCTTCGCTATAATTCATTTTCACATTTACTACGATGAAAATCTTAAAACTAATTAAAGTAAAACCTAACCTAAACAATCTGAAGGGAGTCCGTGCCCACGCGGCATGGTTCCAAGAACACTAGCTGCATTCCCGCGTTGAATAGCAATCGCAAGTCTCTGCGCGAGATATGAACCAGCCCTCTTGTCACCGGCGGCGTCGATCAAACATGGTAATATTTGTTTG
>DWON01009991.1:0-11060 GCA_018251015.1 Phocides pigmalion okeechobee | reverse complement strand
AAGTTAAGATTCCCCAAGTTAAGACAGCGTTATCAACGTCTCTATTAAGTATTAGGAACAAAAATCTGAACTCTCGGTTTTCCTTAAGCGTTGAAATTTTTGCCAAATCTGTGGAATCATGAGTTTCAAAATCATATTTTATTTTTTCTTTTTAAATGAGCAACTAGCAAGCAGGCCACCTCATTGTAAATAGTCGCTGCAGTTATAGCAAGTAGTTGCTACAGTCATCGCATACTCTATACATGATCATTCTCATACAAACTTAAACATGGGAAAAATCCTATCTGTGCTTGTACGTTACTGAGTTGCTACTTTGTAGACAAAGATACAGCCGCTTTAAGTATAGTATCTGTATCCCTGTACAAAATATTCAAAAGAAGATCAACCTAAGGAAACAAATCAATATTGGCAATTAACTGTTATTCATCCCTATTTTAAGTAACAATATAAAATTATTGTTGGTTTATAATTGGAAAAATCACACAATGCCGCGAATTGATTTAAGAATTTAATTATCTCTTCGCCTGTTCAGTATGAACAATACCTGATATTCAGAATTTCAATTGTGAACTTATCGTACATTCTGGAAACAATTAAATACAAAGAGAAAAAATATGTACATGTTAAATACACTCGGAGCTGAGTGAATATTCCTGTCTTTATGATCTTAAGACTTAACTTAGTACAGTTCATCACCTATTTGCTACGCAAAGTCAATTCATTCTCTACCTGATCTATGTATCTAAACGACGGAAGACTTACGATTTAAAACTAATATCATCGCGAAATTTATACAATTTACTATGTAACGGGTACTCACTTATTACGATTTTTGATTTTCGATATTTGGAACCAGTCGCATGGCTCGTGGTCACGGCTAAAGACTTCAATGCTAGGTATATCTTTTGTATACTTTTCCCTGTGTATTACGACAATGGAATCCTAATATAGATACGATTATTAAGATTATATTATTTTACGTTTTCTAGGCAAGTGTTTTTCCATAATTAAGCAAACAATAACTCCGAATAAAATGAGAACTTAACATATACATTGGAAACAGCAAACGAACATTTACTCCACCTGATGGTGGTCACTGCCGCCAATTGACATCTGTAACCAATCATTAGGAAGTCGATCATAGATATGTTGCTACTCCTAAAGACTATGATCGTCGCCTCATGTATTAGTGAGTCGGCAACGAAACCTTTTTAACGAAACGCAATTAAGCGTCTCGCTTCAAATGGGTGTGGCGGCGGTACCTCCTCGGCTGACAACCTTGCTAAATGAAGAGTATAATAAAAAGAAAGAATTCAGAAAAACTATAATAATATTTGTTTAACAAAATATATTATTGAAGCATTAACATAACAGTTGAAGTTTGATCCATTGGGTCACTCATGCGTCTAATATAAATGTACAAACACATCCAAAATATATATCTTATATTACAGCATTTTCATAAAGGTATTCTTAAATATAGCCACGTCACCTTTTTGTGGGGACTAAACCCACTTCGAAATGTAATAGGCAGATTCAGACCCGAGTATACGCCTAGACTTCAGCAATAATGAAATGGAGTCCTGGAATTTACTGGCACGACAACTATCTGGGTATTGAGCTGCGGCTGCAAAGCGATCGACATAATCGACGGTACGGAACCCGCAATCCGACCTCGATTGCGAGGATGCCGTGTATTGTAATGCGTAGACTTATTAAACTGGTACGTGTTTGAACGAGAAGTCATGACACGCTTTTATCTAGATAATATAATAACTAGCTAATACCCGATATTTCGTCCGCGTAAGTTCAGATTTACGTTTAACTAGATTTTTAGTCAATTAGTTAACGCTGTACGGTTTGACCTGGGAGGGACCAGAAAGCGTTTACGCATTTTCGTGGGAAGATTTTCGACTTTTGTTAGTGTCTTACACGGAACACGAACATCTTAGTCCTTAGGAGTCACATCCACAATCGACATGACCACTTATTAATTAAATTTATTAATAAATGAATTTTCCATGAATAAAAAGACTTCGTCTATGTTTACTTCGTCTGTGTTCTCAGCAATAAGTATATTAATAAAATACAAAGAACGATACAATGGTCATTTATATGTGACGAACGAAATCTCGCCAAATCGTCAAAATTCATGGTAATAATCTAATGAAAGTTCGTATGCGCGGTAAAAGCTAGCCTAAAAATAAACTCAAAGAAAGCATTACAACAAAGTCTCAGTTCCTTGGTTATTCTGCAAACAAGGCATTTCCTATCAAACTTGCTGCACAAACTTTACGATTAAGCTTTACGGATTACCCTATTGTTGGCTAAAACAACAATGAGCGGCGGTCAAACAGTTTCCTCAAATACGACGCTCATTGTAGAAACAAACTTAAATTTTAAATGACTACACATACTTTTACGATTTCCGTATAAATTGTCTGTTTTCTAATCTCACCATTAGTTCATCAATTTATATTGCACATATTACTAATATAATGCAAATTTATTTAGATAAAATAAAATTAATCATCTACTTAAGTACACCAATTTAACTTAAAAAATGATGTATAAGATAAGAACCTTCTTACTTACGTATATACTAAAACCCTTTATGTTAGTGGTTAACATTATTCAAACCTTTTACTAAGAAAACAAAATGCTTTATTTTAAATGAAAAAATATATATAATTATGTTAATCTTAAAAAATACTATATTCATCTAATATGACCAAAGAATTAATGCTTTTAAGGTGGCGTCGATTTCAACGAGTCGAACCGTATAGTGATAACGTCATGATGCATAAGTATGCATATGCTATGAAGAACAAATTAACACAGATCGGCGGAGAGTCGCTGTTTGTCAACTAACTGTGGTACGGTCAAGTGACGCCCAGTCAAGAACAGTTATACAAACAAGTGTTGTACGGACGCACTTGTACATCAATAGCGCATTTCATTGTCGGCGAGCTTTGGCTAATGCGGATGCAATTCACAATAATTTGTAGTAAATATAAACACCACGTCATTGTAATAAAAAACATATTCCTACATTTCTAAAGTAGCATGCTCAGACAAGTTGGGCATAAATTTATTTTCTTATACTTGGCTGTAACTTTTTTATGCCCCATTGCATGAACTAGTCTCCTCCAGATTTTTTGTATGCTGGGAAAGTAGCAATCAAACCTGGAAATCACCTTATTTGTGGTCTGTGTAGCCCATGGACATCGTTTAACCCCAAACAGGAATAAAGTCTTTCTTGAGATCATTCATTGATGCATTGCTACTCCTGTCGGCTGAGATAATTTCCTCGCTTGTACGTGCAGCCGACAATCGCATATCTCCAACCGAAACGCAAGAACTACCTTACAGCGGATTATGAACGGTGGTAGTACTTCTGTGATCGAACTGTAGTTGTATCACCTTGTAATTAGAGGAGCCTGGATCATACTCCAGCACGCTGCTCCAATGCATGAAGTCAAAGATACTAGATATCAGCAACGCGTCTATGGGACGTTCGACCAGAGAATGACCTCCGCCACTCTCATAATTATACTATCACATAATTCTTGTATTTCGGTTGAAGTTGCCGATCGTTTCTGTTGCCGGCCACACTAAGAAATGAAACGACCATCGTAGCCTTCAGAAGGAATCGATCGAAGTTGTAAGTAGATGACGATGACGTGAAACTCTGATTATGATTTACAGGATTTTGATTAAACTAACATAACGAAACTACAGCTTAATTATCAAGAATAGCAATGCAAAATGTAAATTGAAAACCCCATTATCAATGTATAGTAGAGGTTATATTTGGAAACGTTATGTTACTAACGCCATCTACAAGTATATAGGAGAACTAATTCGTAGACTGAACTACAACATCCTAATAATTATGACCGGGTAATAAGAGATGGCGTTGTAAAAAATAGCAAAACCGTATATATAAATATTATTGTTGGCTCATACTTAAATATAATTTTATAAGTTAGTGATTTTCATATAATAATTAGGTTTTTTTTGTTCTAGTAACTTTATCATCTGTGAAGCAATAATGGTGTATAGTACACTTCTATGGGTAGTTTATTTTGGTTAGTATTTTAGAAAAAACGAAAAAAACAGACTTTTCAAACATAAACACCCAATTTATGGGTGAAGCAGCAGTTACCGCTTATAGAGTGTCTATACATCTTTAATACTTCAATGTAAAAAGAGTAGCACTCATTGAATTTCTTTAACTTTTGAAAAACCCAATATAAAATAATTGATTATTAATATTACTTTTTTTATTTAATTGTGGAAGAGTAATAAACGGGCATGCAGTCCACCTGACGTTAAATGGTCACTGCAGCCCATGGACAACCACATCCAATCTCAAATAGAACAGAAGTACTATTTAAGAATGGACACGGATCCATTCCTACTCGTGAGGACTAAGATAGTCGCCTCCAATGATGTGTATCCAACTAAATCTGAATACGAATAAATCAGATTTAAGGCACGCTATGAGTGTGGCGGTGGGGCTGCCCCCGGCAAGCTCTAACGGCTCTACCAACTTTCAAAACTTAATCAAATAAAGCCAAATGTAAGGTTGTATTCACTATGCTTTATGTTGTGTAAGAAAATAATTATCTTGGTACGTCATAACACATAAATTAACATATATTGTAAAAGTGTGGAACATATGGTAATCTACACATGGCCAGGTTGTTGGGTGGTAACCTATTAATATTTGGAAATGAAACCCAATGCCCAACAATAGGATATTAATAGAACACTGAAGAAATACCAGAAATCCAACATCTTTATATATTTCAATATAGTAGAAACAATAATCATAGATAAACCTTTAAAAGCGGTCCCCAACATTAAGGATGACATTGGCCCTTCAAATATATGTGACGCAATCTTGTTAGTTTCATTGGACATTTCTCTCACTAATTATATATACTGTGGTAAGGTTGCTGTTACTATTACAATTTAATATGAAGAAAGTATGCCCTTTATACACATGGTGGACTATCAAACAACTCTTGGTTTTTGTCTGGACAGGTTTGGTTGCCCACTATAATTAAAAACAAGGCAACCATCATGGCTCTCGAGAGCAACATAGCCACATGCAACTTCAGATAAAACTTCAATCTTATTGATATTTTCTATGAATTTCCTTGTTGCACTGTGAAAATCCCTAAACTGGCCTATATGCACATGTGTTACGTTTTTAAATGAAAATCATGATGTGAAAATTCAAATGTTAATGTACCATTTTTAAAAGAGTAAATATTTATGTATAATATCATTTTGCACCATTCCTTTTTCAGAATATGTATTAGTATGCCACGGAAAAGAGAAAGTTAAGATTAATAACATTTAGAAACAAAAAACATCATAATTTGTTACTTACTCGTTTCAAAGGCACTTTGAAACATATGATCCTGGTGCCTTCAATAACTTGGCCGCAAGGTTTATATTTTAACCACCTGTAAATGAAATCATAACAGAAAACTAAAAGATACCGAAAATACATTTTTATTTTAGTTTTACTTTAACCTTAATGTACCTGTCAGGAATTTTGTTAGACATTTCTTCCTAGTTCGTAATGTTTATGCAGTTAAGAATTATCTCCTGAAAATAGGAAAGACAAAATTAAACTTTCCAAAAAAAAATTAACAAGATATGGTTATTAGTTTAAAGCTCTGATCCTCAAAATCGTGTACTGTTTAGTAATTGTATGATTTTGTACTGTTTTGATAATATTTTGTGGTTAACTTTATTCGTGACGTTTGCCATATCTAAATTCTACAATTTGTCATTATGACATTTTCTTTGACAACACCAATATAGCACAGTACTTATTCTGATAGCGAACAAATTAACTTATATAAAAAAAATACTTCCTATCCATTTTTTTGTGATACATTTTGTTAATAGTTTTATTTTATTTCCGTTAATTTTTAATTATTTGTTTTAATGATTGACTATAAAACTTACAGCACCACCTCTAGATACCTCCTCTACATACATACCCTATCAAATCAAATCAAATCATTTATTTCAGGCAATATAAACAAACATACAAAAAGGTATAGTAGGTAGGTATAATTGAGTACAGATGCCCATAATATAGATACGTTACAGACTAATATACATTATATACATACTAAATATACTTATAATTACGTCAAGGTTTCTTAACGACGTGAGGAACAAGTCCCGTGACTCCCGGAGGTCGTCGCCGGCCGGAAATTACGGAACGCGACTCCTTTTAGCCACAGGTCCTCCTTCAGGATGGTCGATAGAGTTTCCGTCCGGATGCGCACGACGAAAGCACTATGAGGGGGTCCATTGCGGGAATTCCCGCTATCCCTCTCTATCCTCAATTTCTTCCGCTTTTCGGGTTGCTGGCGGGTGACAGCTGCAGCGTAGCCACGCTGAGGAACAAACATAGCGACGTCAGGAGACACCTCCGCGAGGGGAGGTACAGAGCGGGTGATACATATATCACCGCTTACTCGTGCAGGGGCACCGATGACGAGTCAAGTTTCGCTGACTCGAAACTCGCTGACGAGACATTGCATGCCCCGCGACGCTTTTTGACGTTATCGGCTTCTGGTGACCTACTTACAGCTAAAGTATAGCGCAACGGTACCACTTCAACGCGTATCTCACCGATGGTGTCTTGAGAGGCCTCCAGCTTTAACACCACTTCCACCAAGTTCACCTTCAGGGTTGTTATATCTTGCAGCAAGCAAATGACATCGACGTGGTCGAACGTGACGGGCGGCAACTTACTTAAGTTCTTTGCCACGAAAGACGGCAACATCATCAGGGTCGGTCATCTTCAGGAGATTTATGATGTCCTGGAGACTTCTTTCACTCTTTTCGTCCTTCCTGCGAGATGGCATCCGGTCGACCTGCCCGAATAATTCGAAGAGGAGCAATTTCGCACTGCTGATCTCGTCAAAGGTGTAACTGGACTTGCAGATCTGGATGATGCTGACTTCGTCCATGGTATCGATGGCATAAAAACGCCAACACTTCATTGGCTACGAGTTGTTTGGAACTCATAGCCATAGTAGCGTGCAGCGACGATTTACGCGCGAATCGCGAATATAAATTATATATATTCAATAGTACAATAAATACGACCATCACCTAGCGCACACGGCACTGCACTAAATACAGAATGGTAATTTCATAATATTCTTAGGGACTACTCTTATATTTTTACAGCAAAACAATATGATTAGCAATCTAAACGATATGACCAACACCCATAGACAAATATTTATTAAAGAAGTACTATCTACAATAATATAAATCTAAGGTCTAAAATTTTAAATCACCATATATACATTAATTTATTGCCTTTCAAGAACCACCGCTAACGTGATTTATTATTGCTTTATAATAACAAGCCTGATATTAATCTTCACTTATATTTTAATATAATAAAATAAAAGAATAAATTAAAAAATAAATCAAAGTTATTGCATAGCAGGAACAATATTGGTTATATATAAAAAAACTCAAATTGAAATGTTATTGTAAAATACATGACAGTAACTTATTATAATTTACACTGTAAGATAACCATATTGCAGTCTGTGGCAGTAATAAAAGTATCATGTACGCTTCTGCGAAATATATACGTCAATGTCACGTATATCAATCCATTGGTTTGTCACTTACATGAGAAAATCACCAAATTTAATTAATTCTGCTAGATTGTAAGCTTACAGTAATGTTAAGATATATATATATTTATACATGTAGTAAACATAAAAATTAGAAACTCCGCTAGAAAATTGTCATGACCCTCTTGTTCCGTTCTGGCATAACTGGCATTTTGCTATTTTGTTATTGGTTGCCATAGAGACAATATGAAAAGAAAGTCATGTTTGATCGAAGCTTTTGATGCTGAGAAGATTGTTGCTGAAAATAAAAGCAAAGTTCATTTGTATAGCAGTGTATCTGAAGAAAGAATGTATAAAAATTCTATTTGGTACAAGTCTCTGCTTAATGCCGAAAAAGCTTGTTTGAAGGATGATAAAATTAAAAAATTTCATTACAAGTTCGAAGACGGGAGGGAAATGGTCGAAGAGTACAATGTAGACACCCAAGTTTTGCTGCGGAGATCCTGGAAAGTTAAAGGAAAACTTGGAGGAGAAGGAAAATGGACTGTGGAAGTGGGTGACCCGATACCTGACGCTACTCCCAATAATGATCCAGTTGATATAATCGAGTGTAAAGATCAGGTTATGTATAAGTGTTTATTATAATCAATAAAATAGTGAATTAGCTTAACAATATGATTGTGGCACGTACATTCATATTAGTCAATGTTGTAAACAGCAGTACTAGACATTTTCTTTTTTATGACAATGGTTATTATTTTTTCAGCCAGTTGTAACTAGACGTAACACAAGAATTAATTTGGAATGGAGAATTAGAAATATGCCATATCCAATTGAAACTTATTCAATTAAAGCAAATAATGATGAAAAATGTATTGTGGTAAGCACTACAAATAAAAAGTATTACAAAAAACTCCAAATACCTGAACTGATAAGGCTTGGACTGCCTGTAGAACAAGCTAATGTATACTCAACTCACAATTTTAATACTTTAGTTGTGGTGGTAAGTTATATTGATTTTTATTTCCTTCCTTGATTAAATTTCTGAGGTCCTGCTGTGCTGTTATTTGACTATTATTATATATATTTTTATTTTGTTTGTTTAGTATGATAGGCTTATTTTGAAGTTTAATTTTTTGTTCAATTTGGACTTTTGCAGGACAATAGATCATTTATAATATAACATTTTCCCTGTGGCTACAACACTGCTTTGTAATTCTGAGCGCAATGCGCTTGCAGCTCCTACACAACTGTATTGTAGTGACAAATTTGTATGGATTACTAGAGAACAAAAGTGCTGTTTTCACATTGGCACTACAAAACTGAGGGCAGACATTATGTCTGTGTATTCGTAGATGATAAACAGATACAAAAAAATACAATAATTCAGTAATTTGTCGGTGTATTTTCAGTATAGTCAAATAAGCTCCAGATTAAGGCTGTCTCCCGCAATACTGACCCGATCATATATATCCGCGCCACAGGGAAAGTGTTTAATAGTATGAAATATCCAATACATCTGAAAATTTTCATTTGTTAGTTCTCAATCATGCTAAAGGCCAGATCCATACAAATCTATGTGGATTAAGAGCAAACAAAAGTGCTATAAGTGCTATTTTTACATCAGCGCTACAAGACTGGGGATGAACATGACACCTGTGTATTCATAGATTGACATTCAGTGAATTGTAAGCACATCTTCAGTCTAGAGAAATAAGCTCCAGCTTAGTGCTGCCTTCCACACTGACCCTATCTAATACATGAGCACCAAAATTAAACTGTTGATCCTGATTCTATAACTCTATTATTAAGTTATACTTAATTTGAAATTGTATCAGATAGTACACTTCTTTAAACATTTGCTAGTGAGATAATACTCATAATTATATTATAGCATTGTAGCAAAACTGATAATAAATTGAATATTTTTTGTTAATATCAATGTCTATATTACAATATTTAAAAAAAAATGTTCACTTACAGTACAAGAAGCCCCAACAATTATTGGACATGGAAAAAGACTTGTATGCAGAATTGCAGAAAATTAAACCTATCAAGGATATACCAAGTGATTGTAAAACACAATAAAAAATTAAAAGCTTAATTGAAGAAAACAGAATAACTCTTAGATGTAAGATCTGGGGGCTTAGTATGAAGAAGCAACTATATTTTTATTTACATTTAAAATAAAAGATGTAATATAAATATTTGATTTTATTATTAAAGGTAGCAGTTCAATACAATATCTATTAGTTTATAGAACAGTTTAATATATCAATTAGCATATGAAACTACATACATTATAGACAAACATCAGATATTTTATTGTGGCACTTTTACGATGAACAATATCCTTTTGAATTGATGTGTACATAACACCACACTACTGTACAGTTGTTATTATTTGGAATATATACCATAATATATCCATTAATCATAATTTGTTTGTTTTGGGTGATTATCGTTATGAACTAGATGAATAGAAATGAATATGTCATGAGCTTTTAGAACTCTTGAACATGAATTTGTCTCAATTTTTGAACTGACTTGTTATTTCTACATATTATTTTTCAATAACAATTAAAATTAACTATTTTAAATAGACTTGATATCTAATTTCAATTTGAATATTTAACAGTTACAAGATTAACTATTAATCATCCATTGCAAGTGCCTTTGCTTGTTCTTTTAATTCTTCTTCGTTCTCTTCCTTGTCGAGTAATCCTTTAGCTTGTAAATATTCTCCATACTGTTTAGGTATACCCATAAATGTCTTAATTTTTGCCCTAAGTTGCTTCCATGTTTCTTGATAATAATTCTTTTTGTCTCTTTCCATGGCCTTATAGTCATGGCCATATTTGTCAAGTAGGTATGTAATGAATTCGACTTGACCCTTAGGTAACCTGAAAACACATTTTTAATTAGGATCAAAAATAATGACATCAACATATTCTATATGGGATATGCAACTGCTGTACCATTAGTGCATGCAGCTTATTATATATTACATTAAACCCATTTGTGTACATACAGTCTGTATGGATTATGGGCAAACACAAGTGCTCTGTTAACATCAATGCTACAAGACTGAAGACAGATATAACATCTACAAGAAATTGCTGCAGATTAGTGACACCTTCTGCAACTCTGAGCCGATCTAATATATGAGCAACACAGTCAATATGTTAATATTACATATATAAAGGTGGTAGAGCTGTTAAAGCTCCCCCAGGCGGCATCACCACCACACTCTTAACCCGCCGTAAAGCAAGCAAAGCCGTGTTTTCATATATTGTGTTTCGATTGGGGAGGTGTGATTGCCGGATACACATTATTGGAGGAGATTATCTCAGTCCTCAAGAGTAGAAACGCATCGAAGTCCATCCTTAAATAGAACTTCTGTTCTATTTGAGATTAGACATG
>DWON01009990.1:0-11060 GCA_018251015.1 Phocides pigmalion okeechobee | reverse complement strand
GATACAATGTAAATCAGTAAATCTGCTAGTGTTAATGACGATAAACACTAAATAGTATTATGAAACAGCAACTATTAATGTTGCCAGGAGTTGCCACTTGTGCAATAAGTATTCCTGTGGTGTTGCCAACAACAATCGAACTATTATAAACTCGTTCCATTTAATAATAGTAACGCTAAGAATAAGTTACGAATCGATTTTCAAACGACGCGTGGTATTGAAGGTGTTGGTTTGAAAAATATGTTTTAAATACATTTTATTGTAAAAAATGTAATGTACGATCGGTGCACACGTGTATTGACATTGTAATAATAAATATATTTGCAAGAACTCTTATCGTACGTTAAAATATCCACACGTCTTTATAACGCACAGATAAGATAACTTTGATAAAGTTCATGTTTATACCGTTTTATAGTCAAATACTTTCCATTTAGCTAAAAATCTACAAAAAGTTACTTAAATATTTACTCCGTACTTAATACTAAACGCAAAAATCTGTGGTCATTAATGACCTCAAGTGGAACGTTAAACATTTGAAACGTCAAATGTCAAATTGCCCGCCAATTATTACAAAATGGCGCATGCTTAGCGCGAGGCAAAGATTTTTATTATATACGTACGTGTCTATCACTTCCTCAACACTTCACGGCATAATGCGCGGTGCGGAACTACCACGTGTGTGTACAATGGGGTCGTTCCCCATGGTCGACGGAGGGTGACGGCTCAATGGGGTGGCATTACATAATGGTTTAGTCTTACGTAGTCTAATGCTATTTGGTTGTTAGAAAGTTAAATATAGTTTTCATAATATTTGTGATAACTTGTCAGTAATCTAAATTTAATGGCTTCCATTACGATTACATGGTTTCCAACGTAACATAGAAGTCAATAACCACGATTATATTGAATTAGCGTTAATCTGTGGCATTATATATCAAATATAAGCTTAATCTAATATAAACTGCAAGCGATAAGTTATTTGATAATTATTTCTTTAAAGATTACTATCTCGCTTATATTTTATTCAAGAAGAATAGCAAACGAGCATGCAAACCACCTGATGTTAAGTCGCAGCCCATAGACATCCACGTACAACCACAAACACGACTAAGATACTATCTGAGCTCGAACGCAGATACGTTGCTACTGAGAACTAAGATGGTCGCATCGCTTCAAAGTGTAGACAACCGCACCTCTCCAACGGAAATACAAGCAATACCATACATTTTGAGAGCAGCGGTGGTACATTATAAATAGGCAACAAGACCAGGGGTACAGGAACTCTGTATATACAATTTGAAGTAGATAAAATAGATTTTAAACGTAAACACTCCATGCCACGTTTATATAATTGTACAGATAAAATTGTTTATTTACCAACACAGTTTATTATAGATACCGGTTTATCCATAAACCGTCGTAAAATGTGGGGAGAATTCATATTTATCGAATAAGTCCATTTGACATTAACGCGGGCGCAAGCTGCGACCACAGCTGCCAAGCAGGTGGCGGCCATCTTGCTTCAGTTTACCGTACTTGTAGATTAAGCACAATAGACGACTGTTCCCTTAGGAACTTGAATTCGGGGCGTACGAATGTAACTCGGTTGTCAATTCTCGACTTTTAAGCGGTCGTTTGTCAAATGACGTTTTGTTTTGTTTGTAGAGTTAGCTTTCACGCGTTATGACAGATTGTCGTGTCAGATTAACGCGCGGATTTTATATATTTTACTATGTACTACGACAGATAATAGTATTACGGCAGTTGGGCGTTTTTGTGGTTGTCTACACTTTGAAGCGAGACGATCATCTTAGTCCTCAGTAGCAACGTATCTATGTAGCTCAGATAGGATTTCAGTCGTACTTGTGGTTGTACGTGGATGTCTGTGGGCTGCGATGTAACATCCGGTGGTTTGACGCTCGTTTGCTATTTCTCTCACATAAAAATATGGTATTTAGAAATAAGTTTAATTTATTTATAACTACTTTGTGGTATGTGGAGAAATTTCTAGAATTAATGCGAGCAGCTGACACATTTCTGTGCTCGTAGATGGCAAAGGTCACCGGCTGTAAGGACACTTGTACCAATTAAAATTCTTTATTGAACCTGGCTGCGTCTAGCGGTATTATTCATTAAAAAGTTCGTAGTACCTATGATCATTTGATAATCTTCAATAAATAGTTTATAAGAATTGTCACTGCATATATACAAAGGTTCGCGGAAACACATACGGCACGGTAGTCATTTAGTTTTATTGTTGCGCTTGCCGCACATTACCCCCTGCAGTATTGGCGCTGCAAACAATGCTTAATGCCGAATGCTTAAAACGGTGGTGGTTTCTTAAAAAAATATTTTATATAAATAATAACAGGCAATTAAAAATCTTCAATCGTGTGTAGCGTTTATACAGTAAAATGTATAACATCCGCTATAATATTAGTGTTGCAGTTTGCACAATGAAACGCCGAGATGAGATTTTCATACTTAGTATATTTAACGGACAGAGTAACGTCCTACCCGATGCTTGTATCTCGAATGGCCTTTAATAATCTGCTACCCTCTTTATATAGTTTTATCATTGAGAGTCAAATGTCGACTTACATTTAAAATTGCTGAACTAGTACAAAGTAAATAATAATGTTAATTAATAATTAAAGCAATAATCACAATGTAAATATGTAATTGTATGCCATATCCGTTGTGGGACTATAGAGTAGTTGGCAAAATTACTTTATAATAATTTACACGTGATTTACAAAACAAATTTTAGGGACATCTGCTCTAGTCTCATTCCCCCTAAAAGCCTTCAGAGCCCACAAGGTATCGTCATCGACAACTCTGTAGACTAATATAGATTTTCAATTGTTCCAGCGCCCCGCACGTCATGCACGGGAGGCGCGCCGAACAACCTCCCGCCGCTGAGCTTCCACGCGGTCCATGGGGAGAATGTTCGCGTCTCCAGGGATGGGACGACGGCCAGGCGCGTCGAGTCCTTCTGCAAGGGCGTGGCCTTCAGCGCCAGGCCTGTCCGGGTTAATGAGAAGGTAGGCTCCTAGGTCTTATACATATGTCAACATAGTAGAATCTGCTGTTAGATCGAGCAAGTACAAATACAAAAGTCACACAATTTTGACCCACGATTTCTATTTCAATTTGGGGAGCGAGGTACCTCCCTGTTCAACTATAGATCTTCCATCTGCCAAATGGCCTCCGTAGCCTACAGCGACATTTGACCGTTTGTGAAATGTGCCTAATAGCCTACATACTTGTTATGAGGTAGCACGTGTTTGATAACTCTTTAAGATTGACTACGGTGCTTATATTTATATGGAGTCAGCGTCGTGGATAATGGCACTAAAATGTCCATGTTTTCTCTAGACCGGAGATGCGTCAACGATTCTCACAAATGTTGTTTGGAAGTATACATGTAGCGTCTACGTATATCGAATGTGTTAACCCGCAGTCTTGTAACATCTATCAATACACAGTCGTGTTTGCCCGCAGTTTTGTATCGCTTACGTAAACACAATACTTATGTTTGCACGTAAGCTAAAGATTTATATTAACACAACAGACGTGTACGAGCCGCACGCTCGTTACGCAAGTCTTTCCTGCAGTTAGTGTTAAAACTAAACATAACAATATTATATAAAATCTAGTTCTTTAGTTCTAGAAACTTCTAACACAGTTTTATTCTTCTTCCAGGTGTGCATACGCTTTGTGGAAATCTCGAACAGTTGGAGCGGCGTGATAAGATTCGGCTTCACAACTCACGATCCCACGTCGCTCGCCCACGCCTTGCCCAAATACGCTTGCCCAGACCTCACCAACAAGCCCGGGAACTGGGCTAAGGCTTTGGGCGAGCGTTTCTGCGAAAAAGATAACATTCTTTACTACTACGTCAACTCAGCGGGAGACGTCCATTTCGGGATCAATGGAGAGGACAAGGGACTGTTTTTCTCAGGTGTGGATACGAGGAACCCTCTCTGGGCTTTAGTCGATGTGTACGGCAACTGCACGGCTGTTCAGTTCGCAGATCCAAGAGCACCGAACCAGATCAGACGGTCTACCCAAAGTCCTATGGTGGAGGAAGACAGATTGGTTGGAGGAATGCGGTCTCTGTCCGTCGAAGAGCCGCTGCCGCCTCCCCGCTACCAGAATCCCTCAGTACCTCTTAGCTTGCATAGAACTAGAGGCAGAAACGTGCAGTTCGTCAACGATAGAGGTGTCGCAGCGAGGGTCGAAGCCGAGTTCTGTCAAGGCTACGTCTTTACTGCTCGTCCGATGAGTCCAGGACAGACTATCATCGTCCAGATCCTGGCTACGGAATCGGCATACGCTGGAAGTTTAGCTATTGGCTTAACGTCGTGTGACCCAGCGATTCTGCGGCCCTGCGACCTTCCAGACGATGCAGAACAGTTGCTGGATAGACCGGAGTACTGGGTTGTGAGGCGTGACGCCGCGAATGGACTCCGAAGGGGCGACGAGCTGGCAGTCACTCTGACCTTGGACGGGGAAGTCAGAGTCAGTCGCAACGGATCAAATCCCATAACGGTCATGCACGTAGACCACACTTTGAGGCTGTGGGCGTTCGTGGATATCTACGGAGCGACGCAAAAGGTCAGGATGCTGAGTTCGCAGGCGCTCGCGACTCAAACCCCGCCTCAACAGCTCAGGGTTTTAGCTGGATCTGCGGCCCCTATAGCCACTGGTGCAGGTGGAACTGTCCTGGTCGTCAGTCTACCACCGCAGAATGGGAACCAGAACTTGGTGAATCATCAGCAAGGACTGACTTTGGCGAGCGCGCATTATATTGAGGTGAGTTGAAAGTTTTTTATTTTTATTAATGTGAAACTTTGTTCGGGGCGGTACCATCGCTACACTAACGCTACGCTAACGTGAAGCAATTGTTGGGTTTTGGTGAAAATTTGTAGTTGCATTTATTTGACGCAATCATCTTCAAGTGTACCAACAATCGACTTCAAGTGGGGGACCCTTATTCTTTATTGAGTTGGTTACAGATGTCCATGAAGAGTCCATCAATTGCAATTTTAATCTCGTGCTTGTGTTCACAGTTTATTTATCATCTATATATATATATATAATATTAATAATTGTTACTAGGATTTTCCAATGAATACAGATTTGCTTAAATTTCATCTTATTAAACTTAAATTCTGTTAAGATTTTTTTTCTTTATGATAAACGTCCATAACGTGTTTGTGATATTGTACAAGTGAAAAAAAAATCCAGAGAATAAACAAAACACAGTGCACTCCTTTCAACTGACAGCCAGACTGGCTCAGTGTTGCCATTTTAACGAATACAAATACACACTTTATTGTTTAAAATATAATAATATATTTATTTTATTTCTTTATTGATTTGTTAGTTTGTTTGTTTGTTCGTTCGTTTGTACGTTCGTTCGTTCATTCATATTTATTTATTTCATACATATAAGGGGAACAAAATAAAGCTAATTTTTCCCACAAATAAATAAAAATTCTCTCTTTTTTCCAGCCAATCCAATCATCGTCGCAACTCTGTCTCACAAGCCTTCAGCCGATCGGGACCCAACCCTCTTGTTCGATGCAACAACAATACCAACGTCCCAGAACTGATGCACAGTGCTCTTCGACCTCTCAAAACAACTCCAACGAGCAAGTACAGCTGCCCAATGGTCATACTGAGCCCCTCAGGCTGGTTGACAGGATCCCCAACGGCCCATCCACCAGCAGACAAGCTCCAAGCACTTCCCATCATCAACCGATCTACTCAGTCATTGGTGAAGGCAACCTCACAGGCACGGAATGCACCATCTGCTATGAGAACCCTATCGATAGTGTCCTGTACATGTGTGGGCATATGTGCATGTGTTACAGATGTGCGGTTCAACAGTGGAGGGGCAAGGGGGGCGGTCAGTGCCCTCTCTGTAGGGCTCAGATTAAAGACGTTATCCGCACATACAAGTCCTGATGTGTCGGTTTATTTAGGTCGGGGTAAAGATTTTTTTGCTATGGCAACGTTTGCAGTGATATGGCTAAGGACTGAGAATCCGGGCCGGATGATTGTTGGTTAGGTGTTAAGATTGTAGCCTTAGATTTAATGACAGGTGTCAGATATGTCAATCGTTTGCATCTGAAAACAATCTTTACCTCGACCGTTTTTTATGAATAAAAAAATCATTTATGCCAAAAAAAACGTTCTACACTGGTTTTGACTA
Source organism: Phocides pigmalion okeechobee (assembly GCA_018251015.1). Classification (NCBI taxonomy): domain Eukaryota; kingdom Metazoa; phylum Arthropoda; class Insecta; order Lepidoptera; family Hesperiidae; genus Phocides; species Phocides pigmalion. The sequence goes on along the minus strand of DWON01009990.1, from coordinate 4,834 downwards.
TTTAATTAAGTTGATTTGAGTTAATTTTCCCCAAAAATATGTATATAAATGAACCAAACTTGAAAATTAATCATGGAATAACAATTAAAACATATTGAAAACTCGACCGACTTAGAAATATTGACTTGGATTGGAAATGTAATATATATTTAGAAATAACTATAATTTAATTTAATAAATAATATATGCATATCGGTACATTAGATTTGTTTAAGCATACTTTAGTTTTATCATCAAAATTTAATAAATATGGGAGTATCATAAGTCAGTAAGAGTGTCAGTAGTCAATGACCCATTTAATTATTGTCTACAGATTTATCTTTGCATGTACTGGCATTTGATATTTTGTTACTTTACAAAAACTTGAATTTTGAATTTGAATTCGAATTGGAATTTAAATTTGAAGGAAATAGTTTAGTTCCTCTTGGTTTGGAAGCGATGAGCACAGATTAGAAATAAAAAAGAGCCCCAAAGTTTTTTTTTTATTGACATGTCAAAGATTATTCTGCACACACTCCCATAATTGTTATATTTCGATGTATTAATTCATTATTGCACTTATTTTAAGGACTGATTTATTAAACTACAGCTAGTTTTTAGTTCATATGTTGGATGTATATCCAAAAAGATACGTAATATATTTTTTGCGACGCAATTGAGCTAAAAACATGTACGTGACATAATCTTGAAGTCGAATCTTTATTTGTGTAAACTGAGACGAGGACATAAATATATATGTATTTATAATATCTAATGTGACATTTTACTAACAAAATTTAATTAATAGCTAATATATATGGTATGAATACGGTATTTCATAATTCTGAAAATTATTTTCTCCAACCAGATTTTTGATGTACAAAAACAACATTTATGATTAGAAATACAAGGAAATGCATGTTGTGATTCTGGAAATTAGAATAAAATTCGGGTCATTTAGCATTAATGACATTTAAAAAAAAATCAAAACTTTACACTTTGACATTTAAAACTTTAACATGACACTGTAGCGCCCCTAGTGGCAAGAAAGTAAATCAAAAATCTCTGTTCTTATTTAAAAATTAATTGCTTATTATTTTTAATCTGTATTATTAACTGTCATTTTTCCTTATAATAAAAAATCGAATGCCAATGATTTCATAACATACTTCCGATAAATAACTTCATGTTTGTGGCTTGCAGAAAAAAACAGTAACAATTTTTTAATATGAAAATAAAATCTAATGAGTTTTAAAAATTTCCGATGAATAAATTATCATAATAATTATTTATTATTTTATTATATATTATTAATAATTAATGATGAATATGTAAAATATATTGTATAACCGATTATAAAATGGCTATGACGGGGCACTTGTATCATATTCAGTGGGTGAAAATGCGATTATAATTAAATTAAAGGGGTTTAAGCCTTTCACCGCATTTTGCAAAATGAACACGTTTTTTACATTATATATCAAAATATACAAAATTGTGTCAAACTAAACCTTAGACAACTTGCTAAATGCTCCTCAGAAAAATAGATACATTTTTAGCATTATATATCTAAATATGCAAAATTGTCCCCAAATAAAAATGTGGATATTTTTCTAAGTTCTCATTTTGTGCAGTGCTCTTTCCGAGAATGGCACATTTTGCAAAATGCTCATATTACGGACTGTTCATTTTGCAAAGTGATCATACTACTGAGTGTTCATTACTCCATGTGCTCATATAACAAAGTGTTCATTTTGCAAAATGATCTTTTCTCATGAAACTTAAATAGGGGTTTCTGTCATTAATATCGTTATTTGATGGTCGCTGGAAATGACACAAATGCCTTTATACTAGTAGTCTTGCTAGGTTAATGATGATACAGTGTTGCCTGCTTTGACTGATTTAAATATTTTTTTTATGTTAAGTCCCTAACAAGATTGTAGGCTGTTAATAGATGGCCTCAGCATATAGACATCTATTAATTATTATTTTTTTATTTAAAATATTACAATATTGATTTTCTAATACAAGTATTATTTGTGTGTTTGAAGATTAGCTATTACAATTCTTCAATGATCCTCCACTAATTATTTTTTTTGTCTATTTAAAACAAAAGTATTTTACACATTTATTTTAAATATCCAAAAAAAAAATTGTTTGATCTTTAATTGAATAATTATGTACATTTTAATGAAATTTTAAAGTCAGTTAAAGAAGGCTCATTATATAATTTCCTAGAAAATACTAATATTTCTAAACACAAGTAGGCTGCAAAACTTTGTACGTCCACAGCAGTATAATAAATAATTAATGAATAATAAATAATCGGTGATAGATGTAATGTAATGCATTTAATAATTTAAAGGGTAATTATAATTTTCTACTACTAATGTTACCAGTAAGAGGGAGTTCCTATGAATGTATCGAACGATTTTCTACCAAAATAGTAGGTATGTCGGCAGATTAGTATGGCAACCCGTAGATGTGAGCTACAGTGTTGCCGAGCTAAACTTTTCCGGACATCGCGGGAAAATCGCTCGAAGACATTCACGACCAAAACAGTAGTTTATTTGTATAGCTTTATGAAAATGAACTGTTCCGAACGTAACTTGTCTTATCCAGGGTGTGAAAATAATCTTCCAAAAATTATTATTAGCCCACGATACTGAAAAATCCATCACTTTTAGACATAATATTTGTAACACCAAAACTATCCTTATTATCTTAAACTGAGTTATTTAAAAGTCTTTTTGCGTATTAGTGTATATTTAGAATTTGGAAGTGCGTTTTAACACCCTGTACAATCTGTATACCATTCCTTTGATGCTCAAAATATTTTCGTGTTAAAATATTATGCATATCAATGTTAACTCCTGCAACATATCTCAAATTCTTTTGACTGCTGTTTCAATTTTCTACTATTTTTAATCATTCCTTTGGGGCGTTCCACTTAACGACAATGGTGTTTAGTCTCATTGTATACAATAAATTAACTGTTACCGAGGTCGTTGTTATTGTCCAATGGAAAACGGGGTTTATGTCAATTTAGATGATTACCATTTCTTTTTTTATTACCAAAATTTGCAGCCAGTTTCGTTTTTTAGTTGTATTTTGGTAAGTAACCATGTAATAATTCGGTTCGATTTTAAATTTCAAGATAAAGTATGAAATTTAAGATTGTATCGACACGACGCTAATTTATTATTGTAATCATTAATCTAATTTATATATTATTTAGAACAGTAACACTTTTATACCAAAACAGTGTGACCAGTTTATTGAATTTAAATTTTACTAAAACGCGAATTAAGCCAAATCTTTTATGTTTAGTTGATTGTAAATATGAATGGGAAATGTTGTACATTTTTGGAAAAATATTAAGCTCATTATTTCTATGTATTCCTTCACTTATAATCTCATTAACCCAATAAATAAGGAACTAAGATAAATCTAGAATAAAAGGGATTCAAAGATTTTTCTTTAGAGACTCATTACTGGCCATCATTCTTTTATTTTATGTTTTCAAATTTCGATGAAAATTTGACCATCAACTTTTTGACATTCTTTTTTCAAATTGCGCGGCAAATTGAAATCTATATATGCATGGAGAACATATACAAACAGAAATATTGTGTATTAGAATAAGATATTTTTGTTTATATAATACGTCCTCTAATATCAGTGTTTTTTATAAAGGTTTGGCAACTTAAAATACAAGATGGCGACTGCCAATGATAAGCAAAAATCTAGGTACCGATTTTATTGTTTTTTTTTTTAAATAAAATGTGGCAACTGCCAGCTGAAAAATCTAGGAACCTGTTTTTGTCTTTTTTTTTCAATACTTTGAAAAACTTGCTTGTATTTTTTCTAGAATATTTTTCCAAAAATGTATTAACACGAGTGGATTTAAATTATGTGATATGAGTTTTACGACATTTTGTTTTTTTTTGTGCACGGTCCCTGATGTACAGCGTTATCGTCTAGTCGTTAGTAACTTATTTTTTTTAAACTTCATTTGATTACGATGTTGGAGTTTAGATTAAGTTTTCGAATAAAAATGGTTATCTGACAATTTTTGTTTTTTATTTTTTCCCGACTATTGCTGTTTAAATAATTTTCCCTAAATGTAAGGAGTTATTTATGTACTAACTATGCGCATAAATAAAATTAAAGTGTGTGTATCATAATAATATCAAAATACAATTTTTTTACTGAGTGCGGATTTAAATGCGAGAACATATGTGGTACATATTACAAATAGGCAATTATTAAAATTGATTGTTCCGGGTGAGTTCTGATACGGCTGAATCAATTTCGATGGCACTTTCACTGGCAAATACTTGATGTTATAAGGGGTAACTAACGCTTTTTTCTTAACTACGTAAAGTTAGTCTGATTTTGACACGCGGTAATAGAAGTTAAAGTTATCCGGTTTGAATTTGCTCTTTAAATAATTTTCTCAAAGTGAGGAGTAATTCCTGTACTATCTATAAATAAAATTGACGGATCGATTTGTAATATTAAAATAAAAGTTTTTTAATGAGTGCATGTAAAATGAAAGCATACGCGTTATATATAACAAAATTGGCAGTTTTTTATCTGTCGCACTAAATCGATTTCGATGGGATTACACTAGCAGATAGCTGATGTTATAAAGAGTAACTAATGCTATTTTTATTAGACTTCATGAAGCGTACAACATTGTTTCTCCAATGCCGGATTAAGCCAGCGCGGGGCCTGTAGCAAATTCTGTTAAGAGGCCCTTGGTCTCAATATTAATATCGATTAACACTTTCAATATCGACTTCTTTAAGCAAATCATACTCTATATTCATCTAAGTGAGATGATTAAGAC
>DWON01009989.1:0-11060 GCA_018251015.1 Phocides pigmalion okeechobee | reverse complement strand
TATCTACGTTCGAGCTCAGATAGGATTTTAGTCGTGTTTGTGGTTGTACGTGGATGTCTATGGGCTGCGACTACTTAACAACAGGTGGTTTACGTGCTCGTTTTCTACTCTTCTCACATAAAAAATAGAACCAGACTATCTCACATTATTTACGTACAAACTGTTTACTACGACAAGATTAATAAAAATGTTAATTCGTTAATAAATTTCAACTATTAGCCGGTCGTGGGAACGATACCTCTAAGGCTTTTACGGAGATGGGGAGAAAAAAAGTGCAGAAACCGCTCCGGACCGGTTTCGAAGCCTTACAGGATGTACATCCGTTGTCGGTCCGATAAAATTAAAATGAATGGACGGCACTATATATACGTATTGATTGTATGCAAACTGGTTTGGATGCGTCAGCTCCGGTTTGCGAGTTACAGGTCAACTTATACAAATAACATGCTTAGTCTTCAATACCAGGCTTGTCATTTGTAAATTGTGTAATCTAAATATTATAACAAAGTCCTCCATCGCGTCTGTCTGTACGTGATAAACTCAAAATACCGGACGTATTTTCTCATAGTTTTCAACAACATGTAGATTGAATTTTGAAGGTTTTCGTGTATTACAAGTTTAGTTTTTTTTTTGTAAATTGGGCGTGAAATAGCTGAATTCAATATAGTAATTCAGTCGTCGTTCCAAATAGATGTTTCTAATTGTTCGGTTTTGCAAGTAGGTAATGATTGGATGCATGTATGTAAGAAAAATAATATAAGTAAATATAAACTCTACGAGCCGAGCGAAGCTGGGCCGGGTCGCTAGTACAAGTATAATGCAGAATGTCTTGTCCTAAGATAAAATATTTGAATTTCTAGAGCATGAGTAACATAGGATGAACCTGTGGAGGCAAATAAATCACAGCGTTGTTGGGTGTTGATTCAAAATGTCAATAAATTAACGACAATATCTACTATGTAACGGGTACTCAAAATTTGCGATTTTAAATTTTCGATATTTTGAGTTAGTTGCATGGATCGTGGTCACGCCTAAACTCATAATTAACTCTATAAAACGTTTTAATACTTTTTACTATACACCGGGTACTCACAATGATTTTTGATTTTAAATTGCCGATATGTTGAACCAGCTGAATGGCTCGTGCTCTCGAGTAATCTTTACTCCTAAGTACCCGGTACACAGTAAAATTTATAAATTGTAGTGACATAAGAGCAAATATATAAACTTTCACCCAGTTATAGATATTATGTCAGCTAAATTCCCAAGTACCTACATTAATGCTACTTAGGCACGTGCTCGAAATGTGTTGCCATGTGTGATAGACTATATTTAGTCCCAAAACTGCGGGTAACCATGTGTAAGTCATCATTCATTTTAAATGGTTCATATTTTAATTGTCGCTATGCATAGCTAAAGTAGAGCTCAAATAATCTATCTTGTTTTTACTGTGTTTAACAAAAATGTTTTTTGTTACTTATACCATAAAAATATTATGAAAATATATTTTATTTTGTTTTAAAATAAATATTATTAAAAAAAAGTACATAATTTACTTAGATATTTAAAAATTTTTTTAACTTGCCATAGCGGGAGAAACTTTTGACACATCGTAATGATGATAAATCTATCTAGACCACAATTCAAATTCAAATTAGATTTTTTCACATTTTATCAACTAACGGGGATTCACGATTAACGATATTTAATTGCCGATTTTTGGTTACTTCGTCTTTTCCCCGCTGCAGCTCATCCGTGACCTCAATCCAAGCTCGAGATTGAAATATCGTCAATTAAAAGCGATAATCGTGAGTACCCGTTCCACAGGAAAATAGTTTTTTCCCCTCTTTACTTCATCCGTAATCGTGATCCACGCAGTTGTTCGAAATATCGTCAATGAAACGCGGCAATCGTGAGTACACGTTGCATAGTAAAATGGGTTTTCCTTAACCCGCCGTAGTTCATCCATAACTATGACCCATGTAATTGTACTAAATATCGTCGATGAATACGCGTTAATTTTGAGTACCCATTGCATAGGAAAATCGTCTTTTTCCCGTGTCCAGTTCATTCGCAACCACAATCCATGCTCGAGCTAGTTATTCGAAATATCGTCAATTAAGAAAACATCAATTGTGAGTACTCGTTGTATAGAAAAATCGTTGTTCTTTAACCCAACGCAGTTCGTCCGTAACCACGATCCATGCTTAAACCAGATGCTCGAAAGATCGGCAATTAAAATGCATTAATCGTAGTATCCGTTGCGTAGTAAAATCGTCCTTTTCTCCGCTCCAGTTTAACCGCAACCACGATCCATGCAGTTATCCAAAATATTGTCAATTAAAGAGCGATAACAACAAGTATCCAATTCATTGTAAAAATACGATATTAATTATCCCAATTAGCAAAATGAGATACAAAAATAAACGGGCCGAACCTCCAGCGATCTCTCCCGCAAGGAGCCAACGGCCACCACATGTGGCTATGGTTAAATATATACAACTATTGTCCCCGCTCAATTGAATTGAAAAAATGTATCTGGGTTTTTAAAACAATGACTTTTAAACGTTTCAAAGTAAAATATATAACATGATCGGTTTATAGACCTGTCACAAAAAACATGACTTGAATTCATTTATATCATTATTTCTTGATAGTTGTCTTGAACCTTTTTAGAACTCTTAATATCTCTCATATTTAGAAGATTTGTTGGATATTTATTACATAATTCTGAAGCCTTACAAACTATTTTTTGAATTAAAAATCAACCAAAATTAAAACAACAAAAAATCAGCAAGACAATCTTCCTATTCCTTCCTTATTTTTTCTCAAGAAAGCAAAAATTACTATCATATCTTCAATTAGAGACAAAGTATTTTTTTTTACTTCTTTTGTATGTGAGAAAAGCGAGCAAACTACCTGATATTAGTCGCAGCCCATAGACATTCACGTACAACCGAAAACACGACTGAAATCCTATCTGAGCTCGAACATACGTTGCTACTACTCCTAAGGACTAAAATAGTCTCATCGCTTCAAAGTGTCGGCAACCGCACCTCTCCAATCGAAACACAAGTACCTTCCTGGTGGAACTATAAGTTCTCCCACCTCGAAATCACTTCTTTAAAGGTGATATTTTTGCGCCTTTTTGTGTAAAGCCTTTATGAGTGCGTTTAAGCCATGTTTAAGCTTTTAAGCTCACAAGCAAGTCACAATAAAATAAAGAGGACTGCACACTCTTTGTTGATCAATCAATGTTGGGCAAATGTTTATTTTTCAACATTTCGCAATAAGCAAGCACATGTTGGACGAGGCGTGGGATCTTTAGCATGTGTGAAACGCATGCGAGGGTGGCAGTCAGATGTATATGTAAAAATAAATGTCTGTCCGTTTAAGCCAGCTACATATTTCGATGTGTTACAGATTTACAAAATGAAGTAACGTTAAGTGTTGTTGGTAATTGAATGGGTGACCATTGATGGTTTTTCGGGTATGAATTTCGATGGGCATAGCGATGTACGTGTTTATAGAAACAGATTTAAAAAATGAAATAACGTTAAGTGTGGTTGAGAATTGGATGGGTGATCACTGGTGGGCGACCATTGGTGGGTGACCATTGGACTTTTATATAACAATAACATAAAACAGATTTACAAATTTAAGTAACATTCAGTATGGTTTGGAATTGAATGGGTGACCTTTGGTGGTTGTTCGTATATGTATTTCAATGGGCATAGCAACGTACGTGCTTATAGAAACCATTTTGCAAAATGAAGCAATGTTAAGTGGGATCGGTAATAGGTCGGATGACCATTGGTGGTTTTTCGGTTCTGTTTATGATAGAGGAATTCCTTAAATCTTGTTGGTGCTTTATGTGTAGTTTGAAAATATTAAACAGTAATTGAAGTCAGGAAACCAGACCAGAAGACCAGAGATTTTATATAGGACTTCTGTTGGGTTAGAGGTTGGAATTGGATATTCATTGTACAACGATCACTTAATATCAGTTGGCCTGCACGCTCTGTTACTATATCAAGGGAATATCCAAGCTGTTGGTGACAAAAGGGCTGGTTTATCGCGCACACACTGCGATGGCTATTCAGAGGGAATGTCGCCGGTGTTCTTGACACATGCTTGTGGTTTACCGCGTAAAGAATTACAATCGCAATTCAGCGGGAATGTTGCCAGCATTCTTGGCACCACGCAGGCACGGATTCCTATTAGATTGCTTAGTTAAGGCTTTTGTTGTAATTAGTTTTAAGATATAAGATATCTCAAGTGCAAAATGAGTAATCAATTTTGATGCTGTTTCCTCTTTTGATCGAGTCGTCTGTAAACCGAACAAAGAACTAAGAAGAAAGTCATAAATTTTACAAAATAATTGACTATTTTATTACACTATATATTATATTTTATGAAGACATAAAAAATCCGTTTTCTTTTATTGAGATAGGAATAAGCTTTAATGTATATAAATTTTATGATCAACTAGTCTTTGCCACGGATTTTCTTGCGTTCCATGCAACATGCGTCGACATGTTGGCCCCTTCTCGCCGGCGGGGCGGTGTCGAGGGCTGGATCTTTAAAAGGTGGTAGAGCCGTTAGAGCTCGCTCGGGGCGGCACCACCGCCACCCTCATCCGCCGTAAAGCAACATAGTCTTTCGGTTAGGGAGGTGTAGTTGCCTTACAATTATTGGAGGCAACCATCCCAGTCCTCAGGAGTAGCAACGTTCTACGTTGGAGCTCAGATAGGACTTCGGTCGTGTTTGTGGTTGTACGTGGACGTTTATGGGCTGAGACTACTTACCATCAGGTGGTTTGCATGCTCGTTTGCTACTCATCCCACAGGTCCAAGGGCTACGAAGCCTCTGTATACATATAATAAAACTGTAACCGATCACTGTCTGTACATGACAAATATATTTAAAAATTTATAATGGGGTGCCTTTATACATTTATGCAAGAGAACCCAAAACAATGTTGTTTCATTTTGTCTGTACGTCTGCTCGCTAATCTCAAAAAGGGCTTATCCGATTTGAATGGAGTTTTCAGGATTATATTGTGATAGGCTTCACTTAACATGTAGTGTTTTTTCATTGGAGTCTGTTAACAAATTAAAAAGTTATGTCAATTGTCACCGGAAGACCTCGTCAAACACACGTCGCATAGCTAGTTTAACATAAGGAGGCTCGCACGCCCATTTGCAACTCTTCCAACGTAATACAAACACAAAGATTTCCATAGGGAACACAGCCTTAAACAAACTGATCAGACGTTGGAGGAGACAAAATAATTGCCTCACAAATGTCCCGCCTACATATTGTCTTAGCTCTGTGGTCCAAGTTATAAACGTTCGCGTTAACTACCTGATTAACTTATTAACATTGACTGCGAAACTCATATATTAGATCTGATAAGCGTTTCGGGAGGCAGATTAAACTGGAGACGTATTCTTTAGATTGAAGATGCGCCTACAATTTACTGAAATATTGTATTTTTTAGCATCTGTGTATCATCTACGAATACACAGACACTGTTTCCGCTCCCAGTCTTGTAGCGCCTTAAACTCAGCACTTTTGTTCGGCCATAATCTATACAGAATTGTACGTAAAACACAGGTACAGGTACACAGGTACACACAGGTGTACAAGTTGCAAACGCGTTGCCTCAAGTAATAAACAGCAGTGTAGTATGCCGCAGGGAAAGTGTTAATCATTATCGATATTTTTCTGTCTCGCTACTGAGAATTGTGCACACAATACACTTGCAAAACTGTTGTAACAAGTCATTCACATTCAAGCAATTAAGCTTAATCCAACTAATAATATAAATGCGAAAGTGTGTATTTTTGTGTGTTCCATTTTATAGTCAGAATAGCTGAACCGATTTTGATGAATTTTGACGTAAAAAAATATTATTTCTCGGCGATAGAAATAGGGAAATAGGGGATGCAGTCACTACAGGACATATTGGGGATTATTTTTTTAAATATTTGTTTCTTTGATATGCTCGTATGTAGCCTAAGAAAATAATCTTGGAAACTGCGCCCCTAAGAGAGTCACTCTTAAGGGTTCAATTTAATAAATTCCTTTTTAACACAGCTTCGCTCGGCAAGAATTCTATATTGCAATACATTCCAAGATCATATACAAAAGCGTGACGTCAGATTATCAGGGTAGTAGTACTTCCCCAATCGATATAGTTCTACTGTTCGACTAACGTGACAAGTACTATCATCAGCGAGTAAACAACTATACCGCTACCTCTTGTGACTTACACCACATAATAATATACCGCGACCTCGTATGAATTATACCACATAATCTCAGTAGGCGAGCGTGGGTGAAGAAGATAGTATGTCGCAAGATTTTAAAGAAACACTTAATGTTGGCAGTGGGTTTCTCTGGCAGTGAGGTCATTCGAATGGTCCATTGCAGTCGATTAAGTTATTCGATAAAGGTAATAAAAACCTCTTTCTTATATAATTAAGACAGTATTTTGGACGATATGAAACGAAATTATGTATAGGCATTGCAAAATTATGTATAGGCATTATAGAATTTTGTATACTCATTACAGAATAATGTATAGGCGTTAGAAAATTATGTATAGGCATTACAAAATTATGTATAGGCGTTACAAAATTATTTATAGGCATTATATAATTATTTATAGACATCGCAAAATTATGTATAGGCATTACAGAATTATGTATAGGCGTTACAAAATTTAAAATATTTTTATTTAAAATATTTTTTTACATATCTCTTTTTGAACGTCAATAAACTACCACCGACTCGTAAGGTGTTTCGTTTTGGAGACGCGCCGAAAGAAATTCTAAAACACACATCTTTTCTATCTTTAAAAATGTAATTTACAAATAATACTTAAATTAACGAAGCTAATGTAATGTTATGTAAAATGTATGTAAATACCTTTTAATGAAATGGAATATTAGATTTTGTTATTTTTATATATTTTTTTATTTTGTTACTAAACTTGAAAAAGAAGATTTTTTATAAAAGCTTTCCACGACCAATTTTATTCGCCCCGTAACGCTCGTTTTCGGACAAATGACGTTAAGTTTTAACGCAACAACGGATAACGCTGTAAATATGGCGTTAATGTATTGGAAAATTGGTAATTTTATATAACTACGAAATTTTAAACAACAAAAGCTTTTGGTATGTTTTCGACAAAAGAAATATAATAGGTTTAATTTTAACTTTTAAATAGGACAGTAAAAAATGATTTGTTCTTTATAAAGCTTTCTATTTCTTTTATATATTATTTTGAAATCCATCCATTAGCTTTTATACTTCCACTGCTGTATATAGGCCTCCCCTAGGTGTCGCCACTCAGACCGGTTCTGTGCCTGCAGCCAGCGGTTACCCTGGTTGGGGACGCCCTGTGCTCCTTTTGCCTAGACGTGGTCGCCACTCGAGGACCTGTCTGCCCCACCATCAGCCACATCGCGAAGGACGGACAGCCGTCCTTCGAGCGATGTGGCCTGCCCATTGTTTTGAAATGTATTTTGTAAATTGTCAAAATGTATTAATATGAAAAAGCAATAAATAGTTTTATTCAATATATAATTAAAATATTCACTCATCATAATTAAAACCAGAAACCTACGATCAAACCGCTTGTTTTAGTATAAATAACTTAAACGCACTAGCAATACTTTTAATTTAACCTATTTTACAAACTTTTACTTTTACCTGTTGCGGATTGTCAAAAAATAGAAGTTAAATTTGACGCACAGTGTCATTGTGCTAAAGATTCGTGGTTCTCTTGACAATGCACGATTACCTAAATTCCGCCATTTTAAATCCAATATGGCGGCCACTTCAAAATGGCGAAGCAATATTTCCAAATTAACATCGTTAGTACTATACAGTGATATGTTTATGAAAATATGTAAAGATATACGTGGATTGTTTTGAATGATGTAATACCATGAACTTGTCTATTATTTGGACTTTATATCCTAGTTGTAACCCGCGGCTTCACTTGTACTTAAAACATTAGTTTTTTGTTTGAATTCAATTATAATTTGTGTAAACAACAGTTTAACACTTTTCTTGCGGAGTACAACACTGCTGTGAAATTCGCGGTGCAACGCGCTTGCGGCTCGTACACACCTGTGTTGTACGGACAAATGTGTGTGGATTACGGGCGAACACAAGTGCTGCGTTTACGTCGCGCTACAAGACTGAGCGGACATTACTTGTGCACTCGTAGACGATACACAGATGCTAAAAATACGGCATTTTTGTCTGAGGTTTCAGAAAACCTTTTTTATTTTTAAAATAAATATCCAACGCATTTACATTAGAAACACACATTTTGAATCTCGAGAGTAAGGTAAGTAAGTAAGTGAGTACGTGAGTAAGGGGATGGAAGGGGTTAAAAATCTCACAACATCTGACTAAAATTTTTAAAAGCATCTCACGTAACTTACGTACGTTAACGGTCAAATAACAAAATATATTTATGAATTGTAATCCATATTTTATCCCGATATGTTTAGCTATATTTAAGTAAAGTTTAATCAAAATCCGTTCAGTAAATATTGGGTAACAAACATACTAGTCTAGTTAATAGCGTGTACAGCCGTGCTAGCTGACTTAAGGTAGTTAATGTGTAGTATCAGGCGTTATTTTGCGGAAATCCATGCTATTAAGTTCTTGTTAAAAACTACTTTGCAACAATCCGCCACCACAATGTATAATGGCATATATTTCAACACACGCACTATGCCCATCCTCCTTCCGGATAAGAAAACCTGATGTCATTAAAAATATATACCATTACACATATTAGTACCAACACGTGTTTCGCCCCAAAACGGAGCATCATCAGGGTAAGTTGATTCTGCGATGGTCTATCTTCGAGACATTCTCACAGACAGACAGTTTCACAAACTTTCACATGATATATATAGACCTGAGATCAATATACAAGTTAAAATTAATTAAAATTAAATGTGTTCGTTAACTTTATTCTTCGTTAAACAAGTTTTTCTTGTTTTTTATCGGTTATAAAAATTGAGAGATATTTTGGAATTTACAACTTTATTATGATGGACGTCGGAACTGGTTCGTAGCATATAAATATGTATTGTTATTCTAATCAATGAGATTTTATGTGAGAAGAGTAGCAAACGAGCATGCAAACCACCTGATGTATAATATTCGCAGCCCATAGACATCCACATACAACCGAAAACACGACTGAAACCCTATCTGAGCTCGAACGTAGATACGTTGCTACTGAGGACTAAGATGGTACCTCGCTTCAAGGTGTCGTAAATCGCACCTCTCCAACCGAAACACAAATAAAACTTTACGGCGGTTATGAGGAAAGATTTATGTATTATTATTTTTTAAATCATTATAGTATTTAAATAATTTTTATTGACATAATTTACATATTAATAATAGTATTGAAAACCTAACTAATAAAAGCCTAACCTAAACAATCTTAAGAGCGTCCGTGCCCGTGCCAAGAATGCTAGTTGAATGCCGCGTTGAATAGCGATTGTAATCCTCTGTGTGATATGAACCAGCCCTCTTGTCACCAGCGTCCATCAAATGTGGGACTAATGTTTGGAAAATTGATATGTAATTAAGGTAATAAGTTATTTACGTCCCACGTGGATGTCCATTGGCTGAAGAGACGATTTAACATCAGATGGTCTGTACGCTCGATACGTAAAATGAAGTGTCGTATGTTTTCAATCTCACCGCTCTTATATAATAGTAGACTTTGTACTATGTTTAACCCCGCCATCTTATCCTTAAAGCCATGATTAAATTAACGCAGATGTACAGCGATAAGGCGATAAGTGATTTGGTGGTTCTCGAGCGTATATATCGATCGGAAATTTTGACTTTTTATATACCTTTATTTATTTCGAAAAACACGTCGTGGAAAAGTAAAGAAAAATGTTAACTTGTTTTTAAAATTTAAATTGTTCGATTTTTTTAAATAAAATATCGATTGATGGTTACTGGGAAAATCAGTTGTGATATAAAGGGATTTTTAAGTAATATATAAGCCGTTAACTTACTGAGCCTACAATAACTGTAACAGGCTCTCTTTTATCACTTTTACACTGTAACAAATTTCATAAGAAACCTGATGTAGCCAGACTAAAATTTGAGTCTAATATTGTAAATAACGGCAAAATTCTTTCACAGATTTAAGATTTAAAGCAAACGAAAATTTTCGTTGATCAGATTTTAAATTTGTTTAGTTTAGCCGTGACCACGAGCCATGCACTAGTTCGAAATATTAAAAAGCGTGAATCGTTAATACACGTTACAAGCTCAGACAGAACTTTAGTTCTGTTTAAGATGAGACGCGGCTGCAGAAACTACTTAACATATTGTGGTTTGCTTATTTGCTGCAATAAAAAAATAAGCAAGTAAAATAGTTTTCCTCTGCAACCCGCGGTACTTCACATCTCTTCTCATCTCACAGTTACTTAACATCTTATGGTTTGCTCATTAACTGCATCACAAAAAAAAGCGGATGAAAATCGCTTTCCGCTGCAATCTGCGGCACTTCGCATAGATCCTTATTTCACAGTTACGCTTTCCGGTTAGGGCAAGGGTAGCGAGGTAATCGCAGGCTTAGTACCAAGGATGCAATTATGTAGAGAAAGGTCTTTCAGGCTCGCGAGCGTACTAGAGGACCGGATGCAGGTTCTGTTGTAATCCTTTTTGACGAACCCTGTAGACAGTCTATCTTGTGAAGGACCAGTGTTTTGCAGTTTAACTACCGGATGAAGAAGTGTTTCAAAATGTTAACAACAATCTCTGCTCTGTGCAAAACTTTAAATACATTTTTTAACTTACAAAACTTATCGTCTGTACCACTATTTACTCGCTATTATGTAATTTTGCTCAAGTTTTTTTAATACCAAAATCAACATTTTGCTTAAATAATAAATCCAAAAATAATCCTTATCCCAGAGTCTATATTTATACACACACACAACCTACAAATTACACAGACATACTACAACAAAAACACACACACTACAACTCAC
>DWON01009988.1:0-11060 GCA_018251015.1 Phocides pigmalion okeechobee | reverse complement strand
AGTAAACATAAAAAGTTGCTGCTACGTATAATAATGTCCAAAATAGGTATTTTGAACAGGTAAAACCATTGTCAGATACAATACAATGATAGTATACATGTTTAAGAATGATAATATATACATATATGAATACAATGATAAGCAGATATTTTAAAGGTGGTAGAGCCATTAGAGCTCGCCCGGGGCGGCTCCACCGCCACCCTCAAAACCCGCCGTAAAGCAACATGTTCTTCATGTATTGTGTTTCGGTTGAAGAGGCGTGGTTGCCGGATACACATTATTGGAGACGACCATCTTAGTCCTCAAGAGTAAGAACTCATCCGCGTCCATAGGTTGTAATGACCACTTTACACCAGGTGGCCTGCAGGCCCGTTTCTTACTCTTTCATAATAAAAAAAAAACATAAGAAACTCCATCAAAATCAAACTTTTTATTACCATAAACATCTTTCGTATTCTTCGTATAACGTGTATGTTTTAACCTTCAAACACTTCATTTCATAACCTTCATACGTGTAAATAGGATTGTGCATAATTTTGAAATTATTCCCATAATCGAAAAGATTCTGTCATTGAAACGTGCCTAATTGTAAAATCTGTTTTTATACAAACCTATTGTCATTCAGGTGTAGCGAAGAACATTTATTTTCCATCGCCTATTTAACATTACTTTGACAAAACAATGCAATAGGTACCATTAGCCGACGGAAATGACAAATTTTAAATGGTCAAAATTTGTCAGGTGAGTGATAGAGTACTTAAGGCTATAATCACCGGATGTATTTATAATTGTAACTATAATGTAACGTAATTGTAATATTTTATATTTATTGCTTACTCAAATTTATAAATTACTGACCGAGAGATAAATAATCAACACGCACTTTTTGGTCTATATTAAAGTTCATTGTTTTTCGTTTATGATATTTTCTTATTGCAATTAAAAACTAATATATGTACCAATTATTTACCTACAAGAGCTTTAGAACAAATAAAAAGAACTAATATATAATAAACTCAGAAACCAATTGTTTATTTTTTAACATTTTTGGTAAAAATATTAATGCCACATGTAAATTAAAATACAATGATGTATATATGTAGGTATTAAGTATATCTTAATTATTAAAATAACTTTACATAGTGGGTAGGTTGTTCCATACAAATGCTCAATTCATGACAGGGTCATTAACCCTGACGCCCGATAGAAAGATTATTTAGCACACAGAATACTTAGAAGTAGGTTTGTATATCTATTCACTTGTAATAAGTAGGACTAATGCAGACAATGTCAATTCCACATGAAGGCGAATCAAGCGCGATCATTAATAACCTTGTCAAAGTGTGCACGACACCCTAAGGGCATGATCACATTTATCAGCATAAATTCGCAATTAGAATAGTTTCAGATACACGTCAGTTATACTGTAATATCATAACGTAGTGTGTACATGCACTATTGTAAATTATAACATAGTAGATGTATGCCATCATCATCATCCATCATATGTCCCAGTCTAAAAATGAGAAAAAGTATGTTACAATGAGCAGTGTCAAACCATAGACAACTACGATGACCAAGTGCGGTTTCGTAGACATTATTAATAAGTACATGTACCGAATACGAGATACAGTTTTACCGTTTAATACTTATATCGTATTATACCATTGTAATAAACTATTGATTATTACAGATTATTACAGGATCAAATACAAATTTGCTACGCCTATACATATTTTGATTATTGTTCTGAAGTTGCTAGATAGACTTGTGAGGAACGTAGTACTAAATCTACATGTTTTTTTTTTCACTAAAAGAATCATAAAACCTTTTATACATAATAGTATTATTGAAATGCCTAACTGCATATTTTTGACAAAAATATAACTAAATGAAATGACTACTATGACTAAAAATTTAAGTTTTTTTTATACAGATTTAGGATATTTATGTTTAAAGCGCTTTGCCAATTTTAGGGAATTATGTCAAATATTATACAGAAATCGCATCGAGCAAGCAAGTTCTGTGTGTGACAATAGCTTAAGAATGCTTACCGCAGTATAATATCGACCACATTAATATAAACATTAGCGGGAATACGATCAATAGGAGATAAAATATTTCACTGGTAGTGTCATAGTTGACAATTATTCATTTTATAAATTGTACTCCCTAGTAATTTAAAATACAATAGGTTTGAGATCACATCACTTGTTATATGCTAATGTCATTCGACCTTTAACTAAATTATAATATTTATTAAATCATGTGTAATACGAACTCACAAAGACTAAAATTCTTACGAATTAAATTTTCATATTTCCTTATTTTAAGATATCCATGTCAAAAAGATTCCTATATTGTTTAATGTAATTTTATTGTTCAAAATACCACTTCATATTTTATTTTATTTTTAATATTGTCCAAATATCATTTCAGAAATATAATTTTGATGAAATATGATTTTGACGACTTTATTTAATGAATTATGAATGGTAAAGATCCTGAATAAATAACTATACTTGTTATTACTAATAATACAATAAAATCAAAATTTATTTTAGAATACGTTGATTATTTTATTTAAATACTGCTTTAATATATAAAAATATAATTGATTTATTAATAACGTACGACTATTAAGGTCAATATCATTGCCATAAAAAATAACTTAAAATTCTCTCAACACTCGCCAGATTTGGATTTAATGGTCACATAAATTATAACTGTATCCCTAAATAAAACAAAACGCAACATATTCAAACAAAAAAAAATAAGGAAATGTATGTAATGTAAAATGGAAACGATTACAAACAAAAAAATATTTTCATTTAAGACACGACTTATTAATCTTTCCTTTCTATTCAAAGTTGGTTTATTTTTAATATTAGTTTTATTGCATTCTGTATTGACAGTTTGATAGTTAGCGTCAGGAACGCGTTGAAAATACAGATTAAAAATGTTCGCTAACGCTTTTCCTGTAATTAATGTCTATGGATACAAATCTCACGCAGCCAAACGTCTTATATATATTAGAGTGCACGTACAAGGCGGCGTCGGCCAGTCACGCGTACATTAAAAAGCTTCCAATTGCGTATCGGACCACTCGCAGCAAATGGTTCTGTATTTACATTTTATAATTTAAATTTAAAGTTAATAACAATCTCAATCCTCAAAAATTACTCTACTTGTTGAATCCAATTTTTGAATTACTCCTTATTTTCCTTCTTTAGTTAAAATGTTACATGATGTGGTCAGGAGGATACAATTGAAGCTATAGATATTTTCTCTAATAAAACCTCATAATCAATTCATATTCCTCGCATGCCTATATGCAATTAGATTTTTTTCAAGGTTTAGTTACATTCATACAGTACAACTCATTTTTTTTACGGACACTAAACGTATATGAAACGGTTTGTAGAATTATCTTAATATCCGTGAAAAATCGTTGTAACTCAGACAGACGGAAATGAGGAAGTTATACGGGTGCGGCTTTGCGATATAGCGACGAAACCATAAAAATTAAGCTTTTTGCGTTTTATTTAGTTTTTATTACGTAATTTCAGTAAATTCTCACCGTATGAAGAACTCTATCATCCTAATTTGTCACTCAACTGTGTCATTTTATGGCAATAGTGATAAATTATATTACGAGATTAAATAAATACAAAAGTCGAGGCACCTAATATTAAGTTGTGACTGGAGCCTATCATCTT
This sequence comes from Phocides pigmalion okeechobee, assembly GCA_018251015.1. Lineage (NCBI taxonomy): Eukaryota > Metazoa > Arthropoda > Insecta > Lepidoptera > Hesperiidae > Phocides > Phocides pigmalion. Next base: position 7,341 of record DWON01009988.1, on the reverse strand, counting down.
GGAACCTCAAACAGAACCGGAGTCATATCTGATGCCGAACGTAAACGTATTGCTCCTCCTGAAGTAATCGTTTTGCTTGTAAATATAACCAATAACTACACCAATCCAACCGAATCACAAGAACTACTTCACGGCATGTAATTAGTGTCTTAAAAATGTACTCGATAGAACTATAGCTATAGTAAGAGCTAATGGCAACAATGGGTGACCTTGACACTCGAAAATTTATATCTAAAATTCTTCGTCGAGGACATCTTTTAATAGGTAAAAATGTATTCATTTATATTCAGAGAAAAAAAATATACTATGTAAGTAAGCGGATGTCTCATCTTTGCAAAAAAAACACTAAGTTTTATAACCTTGACGCCAGCGCACAAAATTAAATAGTAGATAGTAAAATAATGTCGGTAGAAGCGAGTGTACATATCGAAAAAGTTGAAGAAAAATGTACTCGAAAGTCTGAACGTAGCAACAGAAGCGCGTGTCCTTGACACTTGGCAGCGGACAAAAACTATCGGCCGTAATTTCGGCGTCGTGGGTGTGTTCCGAACTCACGCACACAACCTCACGCCACAGACTAAACAGACGTATCGACGTGTTTTTTAACGCACACGCGGCAAATCTCCCTGAGGCTATTACACGTTTTTATACTTAGCCGGTCTGCAAAATGCTGTAACTTTTTCTGTTACTTACCATCCAATGCTTTACGTGTACATAATGTTACTTTTTGGAGTAGCTAACTTGTTCGGATTCTACTTTTCTAGATTACGTTGTTTTTGTTATATTCTAATGCCTTAAATATTTTCTGCTTATAATGGTTGTAGCCAAAAAACATTTTTTAAAAAGTAATATCAAAATAATAGAGCCAGTGGAATATTCAAGAAATTGTTTTGATGTGAAAATAAATTTAAGCGAACACGTGTACTAATTGGATTTTGTTTAAATACTATGTTAACTGTTTTATCATTTGACAAAGTTTATGAAATTAACGAAGGAAGGAAGTTTTAATGTATGAAAAGTAAGTAAATTTAATATTTGGAAAGAAGAATGAAGAATGAATATGATCTACTTATGGGTTTTCAGTGTGGAAATTTTTGTGGTGATAATTCAGTTCACTATCGTTGCTCTGTGAAAGGTTAATTCGATGCTATATGAAAAAATTGGAGCAAGATCTGCGTATTAGTAATTAGAACATTCTTGGAGAAGTGAGCATGGATCACTAAAACAGATTTGACTTATCTCAAGAAAAAAAAGCCTGACTTGGTATCACACTTGCTTCCTGCAATAATTAAATTATTCGTGAGATGATAATAATGAACAATATCTCCGGATTGATTCTTATGTCTATTGCCAATAGAGACAAAGGGTGAGACATTGACCAGATCGATACATCACTTATATCTTTAGTCACTAACACACACGCACATAATGTATAGTATAGTATAGTATAATGTATTAACTGAAACCTTATTAACCTTTTAAAAACTGTCTCGATTTCGGGTAAGATATACTTACTTAGAAACAATTTTCTTACTTACAAATACTTAATATATACACTAAGATATACGGTGTATATAAGTTGGATGTTTGTAATATTCACCTCTTCGATCGATATTATCATTTTATCGTCACTGGCTATAATATTCGTATGTGTATCGTAAAAGGAACAAAGGAAGTTTGGCAACGCATTGTGCCCGGTTTTCGCGTCTGCTCGCTTGTAGACGAAAAAATTTGCAATTCAAGCACATGTCTGATATCGCCCACATGTTAGGATGAGTTTAGCGCACATTATGCTAATAAATAAAAAACGCCGTATTGATTGAATAATAAATATATCTACAGAATAGCTGTTGGAACAGAATTTTCGTATAAATTTACACTTTTATTGTACGCTATCTTAACAATAATATATAGTATAAAGACTTTTGCTATTCTAAAACTCTACTAAACCACATGCTTTTTCACATGCATCACTAAAAAAACCTTTTAAAATTGTGCTTACACTTAAACAAATATGAGGTGCTTTACAAAGACACCTTAAGCTACTTCTGAAAAATCATTGAATATTGATAGCTCGGTTAAAATATTTTTTTAAATAAGGCGTTGAGGTTGCGAACGAGTTTATAGGCTAACTAATGCTAAGTGGTCCCTGCAGCCCATAGACAATGATTTGCTACCTCGTACAAGACTGCAGTTATCAGAAGTAATAAGCAGATAAGTTACTATTCTTGCGGATTTACTTGGTGGCCTCATTTGTACTTAGGATAAGTCACTTTTTTCCATTGACATCTGTAATCAACCGCTGATAGGATTAAAGTTATATCTAAGACTGTGTTGCTTTTCCCGAGCACTGAATCGGCACGCCTAGAATTATGACTTTAGCTTTCCAATACACTTAGGCAACTATTCTAGTCCTCAGGAGTAGCATCGCATCTATTGACTTCCAATAGGACTTTAACCTTGTTTATACGTGTTGCACTTAACATCAGTTGGCCTGCATGTTATTTTGTTTCTCTTATCATAGGTGAAAGCCCGTGAAACTGCTTCAGAGACCTTTGGAACCGACAACAAATATTTTCTATTACATTTAATTACTATACACTAACCGGCAGAAACGTAGCATTTAGAATGACCATTGTCAACACTAAGTACATGAAACTATAATAAAATGCATTATTTCAATGAAACCTTTCCTTATTGTTTTCCAATAACGCTATAGGTAACATAGATAAGTAATTTACCTTTTAGATAATATAATAACTCGGGAGGATTTACCAATCATTGAGTTGGTATAGCAACTAGGAAATACCAATTCGTTACATAATTAATTTAAAACTGCTTTGAATTCACATTTTCAGACACCTTTTTCATAGATTAAAGTGACTATTCCTTTACAGCATTTGGCCGCGATCTCACTTAATGGATTTCACTGCCTTAAAAAAGGATCAGCTACTAGTTTAAGTGGGATAGGATGATTTTATCTTCATTTTGAAGCCTTTTAGGCATATGTTGAACGGAACACCTATCGAAATCGATTTGTACGAGCCAATGAATTGTCGAACAATACTGGTCTATTAGAAAACATCGCCCATTTGCAACAACAGTTTGACATCTTAAAAACCTCGATTTTACAGGAGACGATTTTTAAACTTTTTATCTATTCTAAATATAGCACAGATGAGAGCAGAGATTAGAACATGTATGTGACAACTAATATTGGAACAATTTATGTAAGTGTTCAAACAAACTATTCGAATTAATACGTTAAAATAGTGGAAAACAGTATATTTGGAAATCGTCACTATCGTCGCAAATGGACAAAATATCCCCTTTTTAAAAATATACATAAAATCGAAATAATGAAATAATTGTACATATGATTGTAAATAAATATTATATGTATTATTGTATTAACTAGACCACCTTCTACAAAACTATGTAAGTACCTACAATTTACAAACATGCGATTCGAAGTATTCATGAATACAAGACGGAGGTTAATAATAATAATGTTTTACGATTGATTACCTACAATAAGCATAAACTCATTAAGCTTTTATATTTTCCTCAAACAATAAATCATTATTAATTTTAACAGAGAACCTTTTGTAGGCTTCTAGACTGTTATAGTAGGAATTTTGGGTCAAAGTTAGAATAACTAACCATACAAAACCATGGAACAACTCCTTTTTTAATTACATGATTAAAATTTGGTATGTTTGGAAGTATGTAAAAAGTGAAAAAACTATTTTATTAACACAAGTAGAAAAGTACACTGTTAATTGTTTGTTTTGCTAGTTGTATAGTCTTTAACCGCTTCTGAAATTATTCTCATGTAGTCCGGCGTTTTCCCTTTGCCCTACTTAGGATAATATTTCAATCAATATGTCTCAGACAATAGGTCCGTCTCACAAAATATTCGAGGATTTTATATTTTTATCTTACTTTATAATTCGACTGCGACATACATAAGTACATATATTGTTTATTTAATTTCATACGCAACCTTCACCGATTTTATTTCACAATTAACATATATGCTCGAGCGATGTGTGCAGTCACGATTGATGTATCAGATTTGACGTGAACATATTCAAGTGTATAATTTTATACGCATTTCATTATGGAAAACGATTAACATAATAACTATTTAAAAGGAAATAATGGACGAGGAAGCTATTGAAATAGGGTTGACTCAAATCGTTTTTTTTCTAAACAATTGATTTATGTTCGGTTGTGTATAGATATTTGTCTAGTTTTTTAGCTATCATATTACCTCAAGTCTAAAGTAATTGATTTATATAAAAGTGAACACAGTCCTTTTCGTCTTCCACCATCATAAAGTAACAATAACTTCACGCTACAAATGGGTGGGGCGATAATATCTCTCTTAAAGCATATTTCAACCGTGTTCATTCTTATCTTTTCGATTTTATTGTGTCGGCATAAAGACTGAACAAAAATGGATAAATTTGTTTTTGGCTCATAAATTATTTATGTATAAGTCATTCTAAATAACAACGCATTATTATGAAAAACAAATCAAGAATTGGAAACATTGGAAGGAGTAATGGATTTAAGATCTTGTTAAAGTAGTTTTATCGATCATTTAAGTACGGCTATCTAATCTCCTGTGAAATTTGATATTTAAGCATAGTTTAACTTTAGCTGTCGATATATTTGTGACATTGGCATTTTAATCTTATAAGGTCCTTGAATACTTAACATTTTCGTCCCTATGTAGATTCTGTCACACCAGCGCTTAAATTCTATAAGCAATGTAACAATAAAGGATAATAAGCAAAGTTTAACATTAAAACGTCGATATCTAGACTTTTTATCCAGTCACCTCAATGTTTTAACCAGTTTGGATATTTAAGCAAAGTTTCAGCTGTCAATGTAGATTTTTCATGTTACCTTCTCAATTTTGTAAGCGTTTTCGATATTTAACACAGTTTAACATTAAGCTGTCGATATGTAAATTTTGTTATCCCAGCACCTCAGTGCTATAAGCGCTTTGTTTAAAACCAATTTGTTTATTAATTGTGGTCGCATCCTGGTATTTTGTTTCATGCTATTCACGTACATACTTCCTGCTTTTTATCTTTTTTAAATCTATCACATCTATTATCTATTTTTAGATATTTATTCAACATAGGTATTATGTTTATCTGAGCATATCAAAATGTTAAAAATAATTTCAATATTGAATTACAAATTTTAATGTATAATAAAAAACGTAACATTTAGCTGTCTTGCTAATAAGAATATCTGCTGGAAACGCTGGTGCGTATTCCAGGCAGCTACTAATTATTTATACAAATTAGTAGTAAACTATAGTTACTTTATTTAATAGTTAAGGGAAACATCGTGAAACCTATATCCCCGAAAGTTCTTTCTAACAGTTTTCACAGATATTTGAAATCTTTCAAGCTTTGGCCAGCGTGAACTAGCGCTTAAGCCTGTCTCATTATAAAAGGAGACCTGGATCCAGCATAGGAGAAATAATAAAATTATGATGATGACATGATACCATTATCATATTAATGGTATATATATAATGGTATATATACTCCATAGTAATGTATAACATTAGTATTATATAAATCAAGACATGGTGATCATCGCAAATTTGCAATATTTTTAAATGTTAAACATCTTATTTGTCGCGTTTATGGAACATGTTTTAAATAACTTTTATATCCCAACTTAACTTCTATTACAAGCCGCACGGTAAGGTTGCTGATACGTGTACCTATTTCAATTCTAGTATATAATTCAGTTAATAAACCCAACCCACGTACATTCAGTATACGGAAAACTGCAACTATTGATCGCGAAGAGTTGCACTTTGTTCGGTGACCTCGTCTTTTTACGACAGGAAAGCAATAAAATGATAATACCTGGAGACTCACAAAGCACTACGTTAATTACAGAGGCCCATTATATAATTTACATTGTGTTGCATAGCTTATGCCTAGGACTAGTGATGTAACTAAATATATTGCTTTGTATTCGCATGTTGCGTTTAATTAAAACTTTAGTCTATAGTTAGGTACTTGTACCGTAAATATAAAATTCTAAGAGATTTTACAGTGAGCAAATGTAAATTCGAATGGTTAAAGATCACTTAAACGAAGCGAAATGAATCTTTGGCTGATCTCAAGTATTTGCGCAAGTATCAAGGCTGATTTCAATCCTACATGGGATTAATTTACAGGTTATCTATGTTCACTTATTATCCAATGCCTTACAGAATGCATTTCTTATCGATTACCGTTTCTGAGGTTCGCTTGTATAGCGAAGTGACTATCTTAGTCCAATGTGTATAGGCTCGGCTACATTCGAAATGCATAGGCACACGTACTGTTCTAGAACACCTGACTAGACATGCAATTTATCTATTAAGTAATGACAACTTACTATCACTAATACTATATTACTATGTACTTTAGTACGTTGCTATAATTGATTGTACATTTACTTAATATACGCTGTTCTAAATAAAGTATTTTAATGTATAACAAGAATACAATACCAAATAAGTGTATACAGGTCATACATCACTAGCGGGCAGTAGCTCTATCGTTACGGTAATTTGTAGTTTTGTTGTTCGTACAACTAAAACTCATCACGCGGTCGTGCGCGCGACAAGGCTGTTTAATTTAGTTTTATGCATGTATAATTTTAGGTGTTCCACATTACAGAATATGTTATAAACTGGACATTATTACTCAGGCCTATTTACAGTCTTGGACAGTGAAAGTTTTGATTACAAGAATCTATTACCGTACAGATTTTCCTAAATAAAGAAATGACAATCGTGGGTACCGATTTTTATAACCTGTTTTCCCTATTTTTGGTTTATATCATATACTTACTAGAGCTAAGTCAAAAATAAAATCCGAAATGTCTTCTATCTTTAATAAATAAATCGTGTGTGTACTTATACGCTTCATGTACGATACGTATGTATTTATTCTTCAAATTCTTCGAATTACGAACGGCGAAAAAACTCAAACATGTCATCGTTTTACCCCTCAAGAGAGAGAAATGGAGCTTTTTTCACCTGTTTCACACTGTACTAAAAACTCCAAAAGAAACATAATTTTCTTAATTCTGTAATTTGACTGCCAGGCTGTAAAGTTTCTGTAGTACTTTCTATCTTTTCCAATAAAAAAAGAGTATGTGTTAACGACAAGACTACCGTATTATTGTCGTGTTAACTTAAAAAAGGAAAACTGCTAATAGTTTTTCATTCCAGCATCCAAACGAGGTTTAAGATGCAAGGCCACCAACCCATCTTTAGTCTAATTCATAAGCTGGATTCAGTTACAAATT
>DWON01009987.1:0-11060 GCA_018251015.1 Phocides pigmalion okeechobee | reverse complement strand
GTCCATGGGCTGCAGTGACCACTTAACATCAGGTGGCCTGTATGCTCGTTTCTTACTCTTTCACAATAAAAAAAATAATTGAGACATGGTCTGCTTATTAATTTTTTTGTTTCTTTAATGCGAAAACTACTCATTTAATTTACCTCAACGTTCGTTTACAAGGTGCCTGTATGGTTGGCCTTCTTACAGGCTATGTATTATTACCAATGATATTAATAATATACCTTTAAGCGTGTTTAAAAAGTAATCGCTTTGAATTATAAGTAATTATTTGTATTGTATAATTTTTAAATATTAATCTAAGTTTGTGATGCATGCTGTGTTTGCCTTAAAAGGATACATGCTTAGTGTTTATTAGAATAAGATAACTTAATTATGTATAGTACAGTAACCACTGGCAAACCTAAATAAATAAATATAATAAAAATAAATAAAATTACGCTATATTATAAGTTGTGAACAAAATTATATTAGATTAGATAACTCCTATATTTTTTTAAGGGATGAAGAGTAGCAAACGAGCATGCAAACCACCTGATGTTAAGTAGTTCCAGCCCATAGACATCCACATACAACCACAAACATGACCAAAATCCTACCTGGGCTCGAACATAGATCCTTTGCTACTCCTGAGGATCTTAGTCATTAAGTGTAGCAACTTATCTACGTGCGACTTCAGATTGAACTTCAACCTTTTTTCCTGTAGTATGTCGAAGTCCACTGCAATGACTAAACATCAGGTTGACTGCATGCTCTTTTCTGTTAATAATATAAAAAAATATTCAAATTACTCGGAATTGTATGCATAGTTTCCAGGTAAAAAGAAGTGCTGCGTATATTTTCTTTTTTATGAGTTACGATCGCAATAATTAATATGACGGACTGAACGAATTACATTATTTCCACGAAGTCGTTGTGTCGAATTGAATTTACCCTAACTCCACCCAGTCTCGAAATGTTCTCAACTTGTTCAATGGCTCTTGAGTTTATTAGAGGGATAGACGTCGTAAGTGGATCTCAAGGGCACTATATTAGACGGAATTGTTGCGAGATGAGAGACTTATAACTACGGGTCGCAGTCATCAGTCTGACTCGTCATACTCTGATGGGTTTGTGCCCCGAACATGCAAAGTAGTAGATTAAGGAACCTAATTACAAATCTTTAAATCTTTACTGTCTCCCTGTTGGACAATGGTCTGCGCACATAAAAATAGTAAATTTAGGGACTTCATTTCAAATCTTTAACCCATTATTGTCCCACTTTTAGGCCCTAGTCTTCTTTCAGAAGTTTTTGACCATAATTAAGCACCAAGTTTAATCAAAGTGTGGATTAATAAAATTGACACATCTTTGAGAATTTAATAGAAGACATTCATAGATAGACGTTTCTTCCCATAGTTTTCGTTCACCTAAAATTCAAAAAACTGCTCAAAAATTATCTTAACCATTTTGGATCATTATTCAGCTCCAAGAGCTCAAAGAGTTCAGCTCCATAGTTTGGTAATGCAGCGCTTATGTTCAAGTACAAGGCAATCTGTGTATTAAATTTGAGGCAGATTAAACATGTAATTTTTGCGTTATAGAATATTAGACGGTCAACATTTCAATTTTATATAATAGTAGGAATTCATAGGTTACGGACTGTTATAAACATGTGTAAGCGTAAGATGTAATATTTATTTATAACCATTGTACTTGTTAGATAGCATTTGAATTTATGTTTCTGAATAAAAAATAAAACAAAATGTTTTTCATAGTCAATATAACACCCCGAGTATTTATGTCAATGAGTTACAAGTTGTCGAGACGTTGTTTGTTCTTAACAATAGCTTTAACAAGAGGTCTTGAATAGTCTAAAAGTCTTCAAACATTTAGTCGGCTTACGAAAGCCATTGTTTTTTGTCAGAAGGAAATCTTTAATTTCTGCTTTCAGTGTCGTGAGTGTGTCAATTCTTATTACAACATACAACGATGGTTTTAGTTAAAAGTGAACTTCGAGAATTATATTTTTGGCAATTTATTGTTAAAGCATTAAAGAATTATGTATAGTATTATTGTTTTTCTTTTTTTTATGTATTAATTTAAATTTACATTTACATTTTGTTAATCGACTCCACGAGGGATCAAAGGGCTGGCGCTTACCTCGGCCAGAGGGTTAGTCTGGCTATACAGCGAGGTAAAATCGCCAGCGTTTTGGGAAGTCATCCAAGGGACAGCAATTTGGATGAAGTCTTTTATATCTAAAGTAATCTATGTACGTATACACATATTTCTTAATTTAGATTAATTTACCATATTGTTTATTTCTATTTATATATATATTTTATGGGACTTAGTAGCGTGAATGAATAAATATAAATAAAGCCAGTATTTTCTGGTAAATATCGGACATGTACAAGTGTCCTACAGAATTTAATTAAAGACAAAACATCACTCGAAGTCGACGTAATACACAGAAATGTCGGCGTCACTTGAGATGTTTTTGCGAGTTGTAAACAATGGTTTTAAATAGCGGCTGACTCCTCAAATACGCTAAAAGGTTTCAAACATTAAGAAAGATTGATATGTCCTCGTCTTTCATAAGATAAATCCTTGAAGTAGAAGTTAAACTGCTTTAAATTTTTAACATAAGAATATGCTTCCGTAATACATACATACATAATACAATACATAACATTCAATGAAGGTTTTAGTTAGAAATATAGTTCTAATTAAATCTACAGCTGTCAATAACGTATATTAATTGCTGGTGTTAGTTGTTACGTAAGGTACTGACATGCGACATGACATTTCTGAAGTCATTGTCTCATGTCGTTTTTATTTTGTACGACAATTACTTATACTTATATAAACACACATACTTGTTTTATTTTAAACTCATCTCAATCTGTTTTGAATTCAATCATGTCTTCAAAGCGTTATGTCAGAAATGACATCTCTAAGAGATCCTTAAGGCTTGCATTGTAAGTCTCTTGACTACGTGCCAAATCTTTACGAAAAATGCTTGACTAACTGAACAAGAATCTTATTTTTACAGTCCTTGAAACTTTTTTGTGGCAGAATGTCTTCTAACACGGAACGCTTTATAATAAAGGTGGGAGAACTATTGTTCAGCTGGGGACGTACCACCGCCGCCCTCATATTCCTCCGTAAAACATTACTTGTGTTTCGGTTAGAGAGGTGCGGTAGCTAGCTACACTTTGAAGTGAGGTAACCATCTTATTCCTCAGGAGTAGCAAAGCATCTACGTTCGAGCTCAGATAGGATTTTGGTCGGATTTGAGGTTGTACATGGATGTCTATGTGCTGCGATTACTTAACTTAACATCAGGTGGTTTGCATGCTCATTTGCTGCTCTTCTCACATAAAAAAAACGAAATGTAAAAATCAGTTGATGTAACTTTCCTAATAATAACGTCAGCATCTTATAAGTTCTCGGAACACTGTTGCGAGCTTTTATCAAGGCTTTCAGATGTTCTTGTCTCATAACATACGAATCCTAATACATCTGTAATTATTTAAATTATGAATACAGTTGTAAATCCGTCAATTTTCTGCGCGACAAATAAAGTTTTAGTCAATATCATTAGATTTTTTAGACTTCTCTTGCGCCGTTCAACACTGCTGTGTATTGTGCGGCGCACAGCGCTTGCGGCTTGTACACACCTATGTTGTACGTACAAATCTGTATGGATTACGGGCGAACATATGTGCTGTGTTTACACCGGCGCTACAAGACTGGGGGCGGACATTACATCTGTGTATTCGTAGATGATACACAGATGCTAAAAATATAATATTTCAGTGAATTGTCGGCACATGTTTCGTCTTGACCAATATGTTCCAGTTTAGTGCCGTCTTCCGTAACGTTGACCCGATCTAATATCCACATCGCAGTCAAAATATTAAAGTTGGTATTATTAACAATATACGTATATTAACGGGATTTTCCCGGTAAGAAATTAAGGTCTACAAGTGCCAAATATGAATTGACGACAGGACCTTACTCGAAGTCGACGTAATGCACAGTAACAATGTCAGCGTTACAAGTTCTCGAGATACTGTGAGTTGTTAACAATGCTTTTAACTTGAGACTGTCTGCTCGAATACGCTAAAAGGTTTCAAACTCTAAAGGTTATTGTACACTGCGGCTTAAACTTTATCTGTATTCAGAAAAACTGTGATTCCAAGGTTCCAACCGTTCGACCGGGTAAGTACCACCGTCGCCGCATAATCCGCTGTAAAGCATTACTTGTGTTTCGGTTGGAGAGGTGCGGTTGTTAGCTTTGAAGCGAGGCGAGGAGTCTTCGTCTGCAGGAGTAGCAACTTTAGATTCGATCGAGATCAGATAGGATTGCAGTCGTGTTTGTGGTTGTACGTGGATGTCTATGGCCTGCGAATACTTATGTTTTGCATGCTCGTTTGCTACTCTTCTCACATCACATAATTATCACATCTCAGCGTTTTGACGTCTGCTGGATATAGGCCTCTCCCATAGATCTCCAACATGACCGATTCTATGAGGCCCGCGTCTAACGAACCCCAACGACTTTTAAGATCCACCATCCTCCACCTACCATATAAAATACTGTACCATATTAATTGCACAAAGTTATACAATTTCTGCATACCCACATAAGAAACTACAGCTTACGTTCACGAGACTTGATAATACGCTTTTCTGAAATATTTTCTTTATCGCTCAAGAAGAATAGATTGACAAGATTTGCACCAGTCTCGAGGACTATTTTTTCGTTATTCGTACTCAAATCAAGGGCACTTTTGCTTTGCTCTTGCTCTATATATAAAGATTTTAATATTTCTTTATAACCTTTAGATGTTTTCAATAAAGGCATGAAGGTACAAAGAAGCTCAATAAATAATTTCCAGCGTATTTGGGTCACTCTTCAAGCGCCAGATTATTAAATTATTTTTACCAAAACTTTAATTAAGAAATCATGAAGTTTGTAATGAACTAAATCTGTTTTGTAAATTCTCTATAAAGAGCTCAAAAATATTACCAGATACAAAACGGCGATACTTTAAAATAAATATTTTTTTCAGGTAGGTAAGGATATATAGTACAACAAAATCGTTAGAATGAAGCCTGGTACCTTCGAAACGAGCTTAGTAAATAGCGTGCAAGCCCCTTTATGATAATTTGACGCTACGGCCCATGGGCATCCGTATCCAACTTTAAACAAGACTGAAGTCCTATCTGACGTCGTACGGATGCATTATTACTCCTGAGGGCTGAAGTGGTCGCTAATTCATGTTTTGGGCTTCCTTTCCTGTTCGAGGACATTGATTTTACACGTAGCACTGACAATAAGATAAAATTTTTGTTCATTCAATATTATCGGATTACTTTTTAATTTCTGAGTGTTTTCAAAATAAGAGAGTTTAAGCCATGAACCGCCATGGTCGCCGAGAGCAAAAGGTGGAATTAATATACCTTTTAGAACTATACTGAGAATTATCTATCATGTATGATATGTCCCTTCGCTGTTAAACCATATGATCATTTACGAATTTAAACGAATATCATCTCGGAAGTTATATATTTTATTATATAACGGGTATCCACTATTAACGGTTTTTAATTGCAGATATTTCATTTGCATAGCGCGTGGTCACGGCAAAATACCGTTAAAACACGTTAAAAAGCGTTAATCGTGCATACCACGTGATAATTAATTTCTAACCAGCACATAACTTCATAAAATCAGAGATACTTATCAGGGATTCGAACTCTCAATCCCGTGTGATAAACCAAAATCACTGAGTTATTACTTCTTTTTATTTGTTCATTACAAACAATAAAATTAAACGCTTCAAGGATTTAGATCGTGTTTTCTGTTCACCAGTTCAGCGTCCGACTCCAGAGATTTGGTCAATAAACTTTTATGGCGCCGTTACGTCCGTCCCAAAACCAATATTAGCTTTAGAGACAGCATATTTCATAGCCATTGTTAGGACTGCAGTATTACGTTCATATGCACTTATCTAATAGGAGTTTCATTCTGATATTGAAATAGCAAACGAGCGTGTAATCCACCAGATGACGAGATGTAACTGCCGGCGATAGACACCTGTAATAAACTTCATAAAAGGACTCTAAAAAGACGTCGGATCAAATATGCAGCGCTTCTTAAGTAAACTAATATTATTGTAAGTTGGTAGAATTATAGTTCTGTTGGGGAGGTGATATTACGTTCCTCATAATCCGCTGTAAAGTACTTCTTGTATTACGGTTGGAGACGTTGGGTAGCTGCCTATACTTACAAGCAAGGCGATCATCGCAGAACTCTGAGTAGCAACGAATCTATACAAGACATCAGGCAGGACTTCAGTCCTATCAAATTCAAATTCAAATCAGTATATCGGCTTTGAGCGCCTTGTTGGATAAACTTGACCGGGAGAAAAATAGATGTGTCTGGTTAGACGTGGATAGTATAGTACCTCCTGATAGTACCTCCCCGGTTGAAGCATATGCATAGAACTCGGCAAAGAATTTATTCTATTAAACAAGTCTTAAATATGACACTATTATATTTTATTCTTTCTTTATACTTTATTTTTAAGAGAGTAAGAGCTTCATAATTCTAGCAAGTGACATTAATGATGTAGTTAAAGAATGGTATAAAACGGTAGAAAGTATATAAATAAGCGTCTTGAAAATTTGTATTTTATATACTACATGCACTAGCGTTAACCTGAAGCGTTGCTTGCGAAATATAAGTGTAACTGCTACAAACTGCTATACGTTGAAAAATAATGCAAAAAATAGTGTTTATCTTATCTATTTACAGTCGTTGCTCAGTTCTATATAGTATAGCGTGACAATACACAGCCTATAACGGACCAAAAGTACTGGTACTCTGTATACAACAATTGAAATTGAATGAATTGAACAAATGAAGTTAGATTTATAATTATTAATACAATAATGAAAATCCCTAAAACGACTATTAAAAGTCTGACCCAGACAATCTAAAATAAGCATCTGCCCATGCGGCATGTTATCAAGAAGACTATCCACATTTCCGCGTTGAATATCGCAAATTTCTGTGTCAGAACCAGCCTTCTTGTCACCGGCACCGAACAACCGTGGGACTAATTGTTTGAAAATTTATATGATTATTATTGTAAATAATTAGGTGACTTATTGTAATAAATTAAATTAGTAGTTTCGGATTAAAGAAACACAAACACACAATGTCAGATATTTAATTAATTTTTAAGAAAATAAGAGCCCATTTACTCTAGACACAGTAACGTGGATGATGTAACGATATGTTTGCGTCTTGAAAATGTCTTTTACATTATATTCTTGAACATAATTCACGTTAATATCCCCAAAACGCTTTTATTTCTCTTCTCAGAATTTTATATTGTTCGTATAGGCGCCCACGCGCGTTATATTGTTTTTACCGACGATCAACCCGCAAACGAAGCTATTAAACTGGTTTCCACATATTTATAGTACCAATTAATTAAATTTAAATACCCTAAAAACCATTCCCGTTTTTCCAATTTTTGACCTGTTTTAGAAAAAACGTCAACGTTATCCAACAGGCGCTCAAAGCCGATGTACTGATTACATTGTACCCTTGACGTTCATTAGGTGTATGTAAATACCTTATAATGAAATAACATATTTGAATTTCAATATGAATTAATATTAAATATGATAATTGATATTTAATTTTAATCATTGAAACATTTTTTATAATTAATTTAGCGTAATATAAAAATGACTATCTTAAAATTAATTACAATAAAAGCCTCACATAAATCATTCAGGAAGTCTGTACCTCTGTGGCACGGTCCCAAATAAAATGGTCTCATCCATGCGGTAAATTGCAAGTGCTATTCTCTACGAGAGAAATAAACAAGCCCTCTTGTTACGGACAGCTTCAATCAACCGTGGGATCAAATAATAATTTATTTGCTTAGCCCTACTTATCACAAAGCGAGATATGAACTACCTTTTTATCACCAGTCGAATCGGCCAACCGTAGGATCATTTTTTTAACATCTACTTATCACAAGGCGAGATGTGAACCAGCCCTCTTGTCATTAGCTTCGTCGATCAACGGTGGAAGCAATAATAATTAATTTGAACATTAAGGCGTATCATAAGGGTCTTGCTCGATTTAATTATATCTAATCACGTTCATAGAATGAGCACATCTCTTAATTAATTGACGGGTGGGGTACCATGTAAGGATAATGATGGAACCAAATTGCCTTCGTTATTCCGATGATATAATATTACATGAGACATTTAATCTATACTAATATAAGAACAGATATAGCCTATATTTTACTATGTGCCGGGTACTCATGATTAACGATTTTTTAATTTTAATTGCCGATATTTCTAACCAGTTACATAGCTCGTGGTCACGGCGAAACTACGATGGAAGAAACTGATGGAGTCATGAAACTAGTTCGAAATATCGCCAATCAAAATTTTAATATCACACTCGTGGGCACCTGGGACATACCAAAATGTATAAATACCGCGATAATAATAGTTTAAACTATAGTATTAGCCTAGTGGTTAATATGTATTTTTTGTATAGGAAGCCCCAGGTCAAAAACCTACGTATTTGATTTTTCAAAGTTATGTGTGAATAAGAAAATAATTATCACTTGATTTAGTGCCAAAGTGAAACATCGTATGAGAACTTGAATACCTAAAAGTTACCACAGTCTTCAAAGCCTTCATTCTACCAATCTGCACTTGGCCATCCTGGTTGACTGTAACCTAACCCATTACATTTTAAATACTCATGACTTGCAGTGGGACAGTAATTGGTTGATAATGATAAAGATTAATGTCATAAATTGATCGTTTTTTGTATGATCGCGTTAATCTGAACGAATAAGGTATAATTTAAAGGTGGAAAAACTATAGTTCGACCTGGGAAGTACCAAAGCCGCGCTCGTAATCCGCCGTAAAGCATTACATGTGTTTCGTTTGGAAAAGTGCGGTTATCGGCTACGCTTTGAAGCGACCATCTTAGTCCTCAGGAGTAGCAGGGTATCTACGTTCGATCTCAGATAGGACTTCAATAGTGGTTGTACGTGGATGTCTATGGACTGCGACTACTTAACATTAAGTGGTTTGCATGGTTGTTTGCTACTCTTCTCACATAAAAAAGGCCGATACGGTTTATACACCAAAGTACTGCGCCACTGGCGTCAACTTTTATCGATATTAGGTATTTAATATCTTATCTCGCAATCCGATTTCGCTCTTGAGATAATAATTGTAATTTACGGAATAACTAACATTGAAATTTAAATTTTTTGGTCATAACAGTTATTTGTCATTAGGCGCAATTTTAGTTTTTAAATGTCAAAAGGGTTATTATAAAATTAAATTTAAGTTTGGGGATTCTTAAACATTGTCCCACTGCCGCGACTTTGGAAACAAGGGTTTAAAATACTACCAATGTCGTACGTAAGTCGTCTCGCTTATAAGTGTAGTTGGCTTAAAGGCGTAATCATTTACAATAGAGGTTCTTTGGTTTTAATAAGTTAAGTTTCAGAAGTAAGTTTTTATTTTTAGCGAGGTAATATTAAATTATACAACATTATTTATTCAAATATTAAAATGAAATCACGTTATTTAATATTTATGTCGGTTTGTTTTTAATCAACAAAAAGTTTTTTCTGTTTTTGTTTTCCAAGTTAGAAATAATTTCAATTTCACAGAATTTATTATGAGAATCTATACATTTATATTTATAACTAGCTGTGCCCACGACTTCGGGGATGAATGAGTTAAATTGTCATAACTTCTTTATTTGTTAACCGAATTAATTGAAAAAAAAAACACTAAATGTTTTTCAACTTATAACATCAACTAGAAATCAGTAAAAGGTCATTCGAAATCAAAATTTAGCTGTTTCAGAAATTACAAACAGATAGACAGAGAAAAATGTTAATAATTCCGTTTTGGTTACATATGATCTCTATACTTTCATACGCACTTCTTAAAGCTGTTATTTTGATGTTACAAACGGACACTACAATTTTCGTTTTATATGTACATAAATTTTGAAGTGTTGTCAACCCTATTTATCGCGTAATTTATATCGTAAAATGTGTTTTGCTGCCTTTTTCCATCTGATTTGCGAAGGGTTCACGCGTCATCTCTTATCGGGATGAGCATACAACCTACGACCTTTCAACCCCTTAACCATTCTGCTTATACTATAAAAGTATTATGTTTGTGTAAAATGTCCAAAAATGACAATAAATCCCATTATAGGGGTTTCAAACATTCGCCATTTTATCTGCCATTAAACTTTTATATTTTTTACTGACTTTATATTTTATTTACATATTCGTTTACATTTTGAAAATTAATTTTGTAATGGTTGCTATTGGTTTACTAATGAATAAAAGAAGTAAATAAATCTATGAATATGTAAATTTAAAAACACGAAAGCTACTATTTATTTCTCAAACTTCTAAATAAAAAGGCTATACGTTAGTGTATTTTCCTTTTTCACGAAATCTGATCCTCTACGAATGTTCCCTTCGGTGGAATCCCATTCGTCATGTTTCCAACTCGTTTGGTAACGAAATAATGGAGCTTGGAATACTTCAAAAGGGATTGTATCACCCCGGCTGATGTTTTCTCTTATAACACTATATTGTGTTGTCTTGGTTTGATATCATGCAAAGTTTTGATTTTCTTATTTATACCTCTACGTGTAGCCGAAATGAAAAAAGTTAGGATGTGAACGCTTTATATATGGTTGGTATCGTGTATATATTTATGGCGTCCTCCAACCAGTTGGTTCGACGACCTGATAAGGATCAGAGGGGCGGCACCTGGGGGAGGTCTATGTCCAGCAATGGACACATAAAGCCTGATGGATGAATATATTTATGTGAGAATGATAGTAGATCAAAACGAGAAACAAACAACAAACAGTAAAGACTTCGGTCTCGAAAGTCTGCGTTTTGAATACCTGGCATGCACATAAGAATTAATTTTATTTTTATTTATTTATTTATTTCAGGCTACTAAGGCCC
>DWON01009986.1:0-11060 GCA_018251015.1 Phocides pigmalion okeechobee | reverse complement strand
GAACGCATCCGCGTCCATCCTTAAATAGAACTTCTGTTCTATTTGAAATTGGACGTGGTTGTCCATGGGCTGCAGTGGCCACTTAACGTCAGGTGGCCTGCATGTCCGTTTCTTACTTTTTCATAATAAAAAATTAATAAATAAAAAGTGATAGGATAAACCATACTGATTACGTTTTTGTTAGAACCTTTTAGGGATATTTGACTATTGATCTGCAGTTATCTATCAGTAATTAATACTTCAGGATAATTACGTTTTTTCTATGTTATATTTATAATTTGAATTAATACGCATAGTGTAGCCGGCCACTACACTATTTTGCTGCGCATCGAGTTCCGGATTCGAAGGGTGGAAAAATTGTAGAAAAAAAGATATATTGGAATTTAGTTTTAAGTACACCGGAGTAATGTCTATGAATATACAGAAAAAAAAACACTTGAAAAAAATTAGATCTCTTTTATTAAATAACAGAAATTACAAGTTCATTAAAATCAGTTTTTATTTAAAAAATATTATTAAACAATTTGTACATTTTATTTATTTTACTATGTAGTAAAATAAATATTATCCTCATCATGGGTGTGTTACAAAACCCACTAAGTCATAATTGTTAGACTCGCAATAAATGCAACAATATGCGTACGAACTCTGATCCACAACAAAGGCCACACAATGACTGCTATTTCTAATAGCTATCGCATAGCACCCAACAATTGAACTTTATTAATATTCATTCAAACAATATTCTAAGCACAGCTGGTCCTAAATACGGGCTGCGGCAAATTACATTTTACATTTTGTGTACTAAGTTCTTGTCTAATTTATTTGACATTATAATTTAAGAAGCTGTTACACAAGCGTTGCTCTAGGTATTCAATTAAGTAAATATTTGACCGATAGTATCCGAAGTACCTGAAGATACGAAGTAGTGAGTGTGAATAAATGTATTTTTAAATTTATACGGAGAAAACCGACATAACATTAAAATTAATACTGTTAATACAAATTACATAAAAATTCTAATAGATCCAAATGAAGTATATCCGTCTACATAAAAATAATATTATTATGTGATGGAGTAACGCGGTTACAAGCACAAAAATTGTAACTGAATTCAGATTCTTCTCTTTTGGCGGTCGGTTGATGGAGTCGGTTGAATAGAACTCATTTGGTTTGCAAGAATCTTTGGAAGTGGACACGTTACAATTACTCGTCAGTAAACCTGCTTGAAGTAAGTATAAATTAGCCTAAGAGGTATAAACAGGTTTATTGATATGAAAATGAAGTAGCGAATAAACCTGCAGTTCATCTGATGACAAGTGGTCATCAACACCTATGGATATGATAGAACAAGAGTCCCAATTTACATTGATCACAGATGCATTGCTACTCCTGAAGACAAAGATAGTCGAATCATATAATCATAAGACAGCAATTTTTACTGAAACTTAACAATTGCTTTGACCTGGCGATGGATGCAGCAGTGCTACGTCCACGAATGAGCCATAAACACATTGTAATATTATAATTTATAGAAAATGTGTGTATCATAAATGAGACGATACGTAACCTTACCAGCTATGCTTTACACCCACGCTCATAATCAACTTGGATATATTTATTACTGTTTTTGTAACCGTAAAATATGTATGTATATCATTGTTCTCCTTGTGTTTTATTATGACACATTTCCGTGTAGGTCAGTATCTATGTATATATGCCCTAGGGGGTCTAACCAAGTGGCGAAAGCTCCCAAGTATTTTATTTCTATAAACGCTCGGTCACGTTTGTCAAAGTGCCACTTGATCACTTTTCAATAGCGAGAGTCATACGACAGGATCGCTTTGATTGGTCGAATACAAAGTTGCCAACAATAGGATGTTCACTATACTGAACTACGTGACATTTTGTGACACGTGTCGTCGTTATATTTTGCTATGGTCAACATATTACAAGAAAGATATTTGATATATTTTATTCGGTAACAAGATGTGTAGTTCTGTTATTAAAACATTGAAGCGGTTAGTGACACATTTTGATGAGATGCATGGATTGAAAGTATGCAGAGGCTATAGCACTTCAATGTGGCTCCGATTTCGCACTCTCTTCATCTCCTTCTGCTTTATAAAAGTAGTCAAGAGCAGGTGTATTTTAGTTTGGAAGAAACATATTTTTAACTTTGCCGTCACGGGTAATTTGGTTCGATTAGAAATTGTCACAACGACAGGGACCAGTTGTTGTGAGTGAGTGAATTATGAGTAGGTTTCATGTTAAGCGTCTAAGACGATAAAATTTATGGAGTTTCTAAATATGGTACGAACCCTATGCAACTTAGTAATAAGTATAATATAAACGCAGATAAATAACTTCATCCCAAAATATGAACAGCTTCATCCTTCTATAAAGTATTATCCTTGCTTTTTAATCTTGAAACAAAAATAGGAGCTCGTTCTCATAAGTTATCTTAACCCAAATTTATCGAGGCAAATAAACCAAAGCAAAAATTATTCTGAGAAGGGGCGCTCTGAGACTCAAATGATGTATACGATTTCCCCAGTCTGTGAAAAAACATGAAATGTAGGCACGATGGCGGATATGAATCGACGGTCGACTTCTTATGGGCTCATAATGTATGGTATCATATATTAAGCAACGTTGTAATGATTACATTATGTTTGGGTAAGGAAATAATCTTATCCAAGCAAAGATTCACGGTTTCAATTTATTACTGCAGACATAAAAATATAGATTTTTTGATAAGACTTAAAACAATATACAACTTATAATATGCATATCCAAATTACCTACATTTATCAATCAAATTAATTTCAAATTCAGAAATGGACCAGTAGAAATAAAAAAATGTTCGGTTTAAATGCATATTTACAGGGGAGGCGCATGTTTATTTATTTTCGATCGTTATTGTTACGCAATCTATTCTTACAATTAAGATATATTTATACTTAATTATAAGCAGGTAATACTGTATATATGACCT
The DNA here is from genome assembly GCA_018251015.1 of Phocides pigmalion okeechobee. Lineage (NCBI taxonomy): Eukaryota > Metazoa > Arthropoda > Insecta > Lepidoptera > Hesperiidae > Phocides > Phocides pigmalion. The sequence goes on along the minus strand of DWON01009986.1, from coordinate 8,062 downwards.
AAACTAGGACAATTCTGATTGGTGATGGTTACTAGTCGTACAAAAAGTATATATGTATATACCACAACGAAATTTTGAAGCGGTTATAAAAGAAACATATTTTCTCCTGGGTATTTTGTGTCGGTAATTTCATTTTGCAAAAACGTACAATAGTACATCTACATCGCTTAGATCTATCGACAAATATCTAAGGGGAATCGTGATCGGTTGAATTTTGCTTACCAACATAATAATAATATGCGGGTCAAACTATTGTTTGTCAAAAAATTGGTACACTACTATCATTCACAACTTAGAACTTAACAAATAACAACTAACCTAGACAACGTTATACATAAGGAACTCGATAGCCTTCCGCACTAGCCCTAAAATACACCTACTTTGCTTACTAAGTAGATTGCAACGTGGCATCGTAATACTAGAGGTAATAAATACTACAAACAAGCATCTCAGCATGGCTTGGTTCACTTGGTTCACGTATATTTTTCTGCAAAACTCAGTACTATATAATTACTCGGTTGGAATTAGCTTGAACTCCTCCTTTTCAAAAGTTTCGTTCTAATCATCATCAACAGGTACGCAAACTAACATTTAAAAATTTATACGATTCTTAGCAGTATGTATAATAAGATCTTTTATTGGACTCAACTTGAAAATTGTAATTCCATAAGGGTTTATCTATAAAAAACGTCAATATAATTGTTACATTATAAATATACGTAAGTGTAAGTCTTAATATCAATCTCCATATTTTAATTTAAAAAAATAGTGAACTGCTATTTAACCCCTTTGCGAGATTATACGAGACGTTATATATAACTCGTGCATAAAAATTTGTTTTTTAAAGCTGTGCGATCAATCTACATAGTTTGTTATTTTATCTGTGAGTTAATACGAAAACTTAAAAAAAATATTTAAAAATGAATTTTGGAAACAGATAGACACACATTTTTTTTGTTTCTAACAGATAATAACCTTGAAAGCATGCATCGAGAAGAGACAATCACTGCATAACTGGTGGACGCACCCAGGTCGGACAATGAGTTACCGCGGGAGCCGACGGAGGAAGGTCGACTCGTCACGCTTGGGTTAAGGACACTAGGGCTCACAGATCCGGAGCTATGACATAATGAGTTGAATAATGCCCTTTCTACCTTACGTATGTCTTGGAAAATAATTATCGAAAGTAATTGTGACAACAGGTTCAAGGTACTTATAACAAAGGAGACTTTCTTGACAATAAAAGTTTGCAGTTTGAAAATTTATAATCGACTTCAAAAAATGACTGTCTTGAATTCATATGGGTCAAACCTTTTTAATGAATGGGATTCTATAGTTTTGATGACCGGTAGGACTTAGTGAATATCGTGCTAGTCTGCCATGTGAAAAAGGCAATTTGGATGTGGATTTTGGATTTGGATATAGAAAGCGCACTTTATTTATTTGTATAAGTCAAGGTATTTATAGGATTTTTTAAATATGTCTTTTAATCATCTAGACAAAAAGATGGGACAAGAAAAGTGGATTTTTTATATAATAGTAGCTAATAAGGTAAGTGTTCTTGCGGTCTATGAATATTTGTAAGCGATTCCATATAGAGTGTCCCATCTGAAGTCGATTATAGAAACAGAAACTCCTAAGGACTAAAACGTTTTCATATGTACATGCCCCGACAAACTGACAACATTATTATCAAACTTACATTTATTTACTAAATGGTAGTATTAAATTATTTTATTTCAAAAGATAACGAATTTAGAGTAGAGCTTTTATGAGCTTTTGCAAGTGAATTTATAGCGCCGATAAAATTATAGCAAAAAGGGTCTTAAGTGGAGAACTGTTATCAATTTATTAGTTACAGAATTTAATAGAAATAATTTAGAAGCTTCTGAGTTTTGTTAAGTTTCTTGTTGTGAATCAATTATTAAGAAACACAACTAAATTAATAAATAGTTAATGGTAATTACTAAGTATATAAAAGAGGAGAGGTACGTGAACCAAACTCTATTCCCGTACCTTTAATATTTTACATTAGCATTAGTATTTCATAGAATATTTTGTATTTGTCAAGTGATATTCGTGTCCTAAAATCAATCAATCAAATCAATTTATTTATATACTAGTACAGCTTGGTTATCAGCACCTAGAACTTGAAATAGCGCTTTTCACAGCTGGCGATGCATTAGCGACTGTTCTTGTATTGCAGATTAACTAATTAATAATTAAACTAATAAATAAAAAAAATGTGTTTCATCAAATTCCAGTGGTAAATTGAATATATTGAAAACATACTGACTCGTACAAAGATATGTCGCAGCCCTGGAGGATATAATGGAATCTGTTCCTAGATATATTTTACACATATAGATATATTATACACTATTCGGATTAGAATATGTCTAGGAAAATAAATAGCTTATAATGTATATTTTATTTGAAGATAAAACAATCTAAAATTTTACGAAAAACATATTATGAAATGAAATTTTGATCTTGGCACAAGCTTTACAATAAAACTGGAACACGGAACCTGAATTGATCAATTGCTCGGCTCATCGCCAATTCGAAATGGTTTGCAACTGCCTTTAACGACTACCTTGTATAATAACATATACAGAGATAAATTGAACACTATAAAATTTGTTCTCTTCCCTAAATTTTCAAATTTATTTTTTAATTTTAGGTTTTTATGTTACTGTTCATATTTTTCAAGCAATATGGAAATATTACCTGGACGAAAATATCCGCTGACTTGAAACACAAAATAATGAGAAAAAAATCTCCTCAGATTATTAGGGCACACCCGTCTCATCTAATCCTACTAAGATCATATTTGATCGGGAAAATCTTATAGTCCAGATCCAACATGCCTACGTATCGGCCCACCTGTTCACTCCTTATTTTTAGACTGACTTGGTTATCTTTGGGGAATATAAATATAGGAAAGTTAATATATTATACAGTAATACAAAAACTTTGGCTACAAACTGCGAACACCCGTGAGCGGACTGGCGTACCTGCGCAAGTTAAATATTTTCCAGAAAGTTCTATATTTACTAACTCTACTTACTAAAATAGTTTTCTTCTTCACTTTCATTTAGTTTTATCTTGCCTTATTTACATTTTATTTCTTCGGCTACGAGTGCCCAAAAGTTTTGTTTTTATTGTTATTTTTCTGAAGACTGATTGATTCGACAGCAAAAAAGCGTACTTTCCTCAATAAAAAAAGTTTATTTGTTCATATAGCGAAATAGTTGTTCTCATTGTTTAGTATAAATTTAAAATAAGATCTAAAATGAAAAGCGGTTTTATAGTTAGTTAATTAGTTTTTTAGTTTGAATTATTTTAGAAGTGCAATATTACGAGGCCCTTAATTTAGCAATATTATTGCTTATCTCGATTTAGCAATAAATATGACAAGGATCCAAAAGGGCTTTTTTCCATTCGTTGGCTTGTTAGCCTTAGCTCTAATATACATTATACAATTGGTACGTGCATGCTTTCTTTATTCGCATCCTTCTGAGTACTTATGGGGTGACCTGAATAGTTGGATGGGGTAGAGCTGATAGGTGAAGCTGATATAGAAATCTAAATTCTTGTAATTTTCCTATCTTATTGTTTTTTATTTCTCATATACCTCGCAAGAGTTATAAGAAATGCTAAAAACAGTTCTTGGAGCCAATTCGACTATTCCACGACTTTGCAAACTGGTGAATGAATGCAATGGATCACTGGATATCAATAACATCACTTTAAGCGTTTTTAAAAGTAATCACATTTAAATATAAATGATTATTTATAATGTATAATTTTAAAATATTAATTTAATTTTGTGATGCATGCTGCTTTTGCCTTGAAAGGTTACACACTTAGATAGTATTTATTAGAATATTATATATATTATTAAGTATAGTATAGTAACCACTGGCAAACCTAAATAAATAAATATACTTCTGCACGAAGATAACTGTAATACGACAGATGAACGGGCAAAAACGACCAAAATCGCATTCACAAAAGGCGATGTTATAATGATATAGTAAAGAAGACAGATTAAAACAATATATATGTTCATATAAGATTTTGTTGCAAGACTAAATGTTTAACATTACCAAGATGTATACAATTAGAAAAGTTAAATGTGAAAATGAAACATATTGTTAAATGTAAAATAGGGTCCTAAAAAACAAGAATAAATGAGTAAAACACATTCTGTGAAATGTCTTCGAATGAATAACATTTTACGGTTAGATCATCTAAAAGTACAAAAAAAGATACATCAAGCAAATTCCATCTTAAACATAACCTTGACTGAGTCAGATGTTACACGTAGGTACCTACTGTTAGTAATCGTACTGAAATAAAACAATAAATAACCTTTTAATAAGCTCGTCATAACCTACCCCAACCTTCACCTATTTGATTGTAAAATATAACAGGAAAACCCATTCGATAGGTACCTACTGTTCCATGAGTTTGTAAAATTATGTAGGTAATAATTACTTTTTGTACTAAACCTTGATTGCGAAGTATTTGTATCCTATATGATTAATTGTTTATTAATGAACGAAATAAATTTATAAATTACAGGAAATATCACACTTAGACACCGGACAAATAGATAGGTCATTATCATATGATATATATGTACATCATACAACATACAATGTAATATTATTGGCAGGCAACGGCCTGTCATCATTCTAGCCCAGTGTTGAACACAGATATCCTAAAAAGGAAGGTGCCTGACCTTCTATATTCTACTAAGCTGGGCATGTTAGGATTAGTAGAATTCACAAACATCCAAACTAAACTGAATTCCTATCTGAGGACATTCGGATATGTTGGTATTACTGTATAGTAAGATAGTTTCCTCATGTATAAGAGCACAAGTCATCTTTCCAATCGAAACACAAGGCTTGCTTTACAAGGGATTATGAGGTAGGCGGTGGAACCTCTCCGGACGACTTATAGCAATGCATTATAGTGGTGCTGTTGCCGGCTGTAATTACATACGAGGCGACCGCTTTAGTCCTCAGGAGTAGTAACGCATCTATTTAGGATTAGGATTAGATCTTCAGTCCGTTTCGAGGTGGTTCAATGTAGATATTCATGGGTTGCAATGACTATATAACATTGAATAGTTTGCAAGCTCGTTTAAGCTACTCGTGCAAGCTACTTTTCCTTCGTAAAAAATACTAACCATCTTCTCGCGGGGAAGGATCAGCATAGTCGTTTGGTGGCGACGCGAAGGGCGAGGCGGAAGGCGAGGCGGGCCGCACAGCGCTGTAATGCGGGTTGTAGGGCTCCGAGGACGCGTCGTACGGCGGTGGTAGCTCGGGCGCACTCGCGGACAAACCGTTGCTTCTGTTTGTAGGCGACTGCACTGACGTCCGCGTGGCTGTAGATAAAACAGCAGTATGTAGAGAAAACAGAGATATAATTGTCACAGGTTACATAATTATAGTTTTCCTAAAAAAATTATGTCACGGTTAGAACTACGGTCACACGTCATTTCATATTTTATGGGTACTCTTGGCTGGTTAAATCTACAAACAAGGCGAGCAGCTGACCGCTTGATCCTATTGGTTGGGTGTCGGATCTGTATTTTTAAATAAAATATCAACGCATCTATTCACACAAATGGATTGAGTGATTCGATTGAAATGGGACCCAATTTTTGGCTCACACTTTTGCGATGCCCAACATCTGACATGAAGAGCGTCGTGTAAACTACGCGAGTAAAGACAGATTTATGGATGCTAGCAAAATATGTCATTATCTATTAGGTGACAAAGAATCTGTGTCATACAGATGTGAACAACTTCGTATAAAATGTTTAGCCACTTGATTTGTGCAGGGCTCGATATCGAGTGGGAAAGGACTCGTCCACAGGAATAGCGACGCATCTAGGTACTACCCCGATCGGATTTCGGATTGGTTTGTTACCATTTTGTTAGTGTATGTAGACTGCAGCGATCACCAGCTTCGGATAAAATGTTTAGCCACTTTAGTTCGTCCGGGCTCGACATCTGACTAGTGGGAAAGGACTTTTAGTCCTCAGGAGCAGGGACGCATCTACGTACGACCACAGATAGGAGATTTGTCTTGTTTGTTATCATTTTGTTATGTACATAGACTGCAGCGATCACTTAACAGTAGGTGAATTGCACGTTCTATAAATATATCCGCCTTTTAAACTTATCCAGTCAAACACAAGAATTACTTTACCGAGGATTATAAGCGCGGCACTGGCATCTTCCCGGTAGCAGTTTACAAACTGAATCTGTGTTGGTAATAGAAGTACGAATAGGATAAAGTTTGATGTAATGTAATGGAAGGCATAGCCTTATGGTGTTTGAATTGAATAATAGTCTTAAAGCGCCAGTGTGACTACCGTGGTATGTACTACGAGATGATTACGTTAAGTAAATAAACATACATTGTGGCGTTGATCTCGTAAACTTCACTTTTAATAGCTTATGGACACAAAAAAAATAGGTGTCACAATTGTTCCTATCATTGTGTTTGACTAATGTTGCGTGTATTCTTAACCTTGTCATTCACAAAATTAAGGCTTAAATCCTTACGACAGATGCAGTTATCTGCATTAGATAAGTGGAAAGGGGCCTCGATAAAAATAAGGAAAGCCTCATGCATGCTTAGCCTACATCTACGCAGTACAATCTACATACCTATCGGCTGACACACTATTTGTACTCTATTGCGTTGCCATTACTGTTCTTGCTACCGTAACAATCTTACAACTGTTACAGATGTCTTTAATTAGCCAAGAGTGATACTAAGTATGAGTAAGCATGTATAAGATCAGTCAGAATTACGTGTTGATATTGCTCAATCAATCAATGTATCAATCAATCTTTTTATATCCACGAATATAGGTAAAAAAATCTTATAATATCGTAATAAAATAAAAAACAAATAATCTCTAAATCACCTAGCAATCAGCGCAAAATAAAATAAATCTGGGCTATTATATAAAAGTCAAATTTTGCACTTTTGTTCAATTGTATTTGTTTCTTTAATTTACTGAATTTATTTCAAAATTTATACACAGAATGGAAGTATCTCTGTTCTCATTATAGGGTATGTATTATCACGCTATGAAATATTGGAAATGAGCAATAAACAAAAATGATAATAACATTAGTACAAGTAGAAGTAGAAGTAGAAGTATTTTTCAAATGATACTAGGCGTCTAAGGTTATATTGTGCTAGCACAGCCGCAATTTATTGATAGTTGAAACTAATTTTAATTTTTAAATTGTGATTGAAAATTTGTTTCATATACATAAAATAAGGACAAAATGTAATAAAAAAACTAAATTGTAAGCAAAATTACATTATAATTCTTACGACTTTAGAATTTCTGTCGTATGAAATTTAAATATAAATAAAGCGAAGGCTTTAAGCATTTTAAATATAAATGGTATTATAGAATGTATGCTTACCTTTTAGAATAACGAGAGCTATGTTTTATATATTCTAATGAGTACACGCAATTGTAGATCCCATACTAGCAACGTTTTTTTTGAAAACGGAAGTTCAAAGAGCCATACCACATACTTAAAACCATCACGTCTCAAAACCGTTATTTTAACACAGCCTGTAAAGTAATTCAAAGGAACGCATAATTTTCTATTCCTTATTATACGAAGGAATAGAAAAATACTTGGGTTTAATTAGATTTCCATACAGCGTAACAAATTTCGCAGCAAGGTTAAAGTAAGTTTGTTTTAAGAGACGGTAGTAAGGCATCCTATATCGAACGTAAACGGTGATATAAAACTATATGATTTGTGTGAAAGATTTAGAAATTCTAATTACTTTTGCATACGATTGTAATAAGAACAATGAATTGAAATTCATCAAGACTTGTAGGACAGTCAAGAGTTGCATAAAGGCGCTCGCGTCGCGCAAAAATGGTCAGTCATCCGACAACTCTCATTGCTTAAGGTATTCATGATTAGCTGTCTCGTGTGCTCACCATCTTTCTAAAGTTATACTGTGTAATGTTTATTCATCAAGGACTGATTTAAAA
>DWON01009985.1:0-11060 GCA_018251015.1 Phocides pigmalion okeechobee | reverse complement strand
AGAGTAGGAACGCATCCGCGTCCATCCTTAAATAGAACTTCTGTTCTATATTAGATTGGACGTGGGTGTCCATGGGCTGCAGTGACAACTTAACATCAGGTGGCCTGCATGCACGTTTCTTACTCTTTCATAATAAAAAAAAGAATTACATGTAACCACTAAAATTAACTACGGTAAAAGGTATAAGGTAAATCCTAGTCAAGAATTTAACGTGGTTCACATTAACTATGGTAAGGATTATAAGGTAAATACTAATAAAATAGCTATGGTAAAAAGTATAAGGCAAATACTGGTAAAAAATTTAACTAGTACAAGAAATCAAAATTTACTATTGTAAAATATGTAAGGTAAATAGTAGTAAAGATTTTAACGGTGCATGTAGGGACGTACAAGCATAGATTAAATTTTTTCACTACGTAGTACAACGTGCGACTGGAATTTTGCTGTAGAATGGAACCCCGTGAAGCCCACTCTACGTGCGTCACAAGTATCATTGGAGCGTCGCGCTAGCCCTTTTGCATTCTAGGTTATCCCGCCTTCAATAAAATTGCAGTATATCACTTGGAAGTCACATAGTCCCGTAATTGTGTGAATCCACGATCCATAAAGTGAAGCAACCTCGGTTGCGGTCGAAAGTTGGATGGGTTTTTTGTGTGTAGCAAACGAGCATGCAAACCACGTGATGTTACGCAGTCGCAAACTATAGACATCTACGTACAAACACAAACACGACGAAAATCCTGTCTGAGCTCGAACGTAGATGCGTTGCTACTCCTGAGGACTAAGGTGGTCGTCTTCCTTCAAAGTGTAGCTGCAACCGCGCCTCTCCAAGAAAAACAGAAGTAATGCTTTACGGCGGATTATAAGGGCGACGGTGGTACCTTCCCGGTCGAACTATTGTTCTCCCTTTAAAAGATAAATAAAAACAGTTATTAATAATTAAGTATAAACTATACAACAATATTTCTTTTAAATCGTATATTTTCGTAAATAGTTCTATACACAAATTATAATCGAATTCAAGGAAAGAAAACGATACTTATTAAATACAGATAAGTTTCCTTTTAAACCGTACAAAAGACGAGCAACAAAATCGCTCATTAAAAGCACAAACCCCAAACCTTATCTCTAATCAACAATAACTAGTTAACCGTTGTCTCATTACCGCAGTAGATACTCCTGACGGTGTAATGAGGCGGGTACACATTAGCGCTGCACAAAGGCATCGCCGCGGGCTTTCACACGTATACTCTGTCGTTAGGACGTTTTAATTATTAAAGGGGAAGTTTCAAAGGACGGGTATAAGATGTTTTTACCTGCGGATGCATCAAATGAACTGAAGAACATTTTTTTGTGTATTTTTTAATAATTATTTCGACTTTTATACATTAATTTAGTAGAGGACTGATTGCAATTTTAAAGTTTTTGAAATCTTTTATTCAATTAACTATTTATTTGATAGAATGAAATTTTGTGGCTACGTTATTGTATAAAATATTTATGTGAGGTAGGTAGTCAGATATGTATTTATATAAAAATAGCTTGAACTTGCGGTTTTACTTGTGGAAAACAAGCTTATGTAACTACTGTAAATTTAAAGCAATTTGTTATTCAAAAGTCTCAAAAGTCTAAGATTATATGTCATGGTAGTAAAATGCATATAACGATAGGAGATGTATTTGTGTACAAAATTGAGGTAGTTTAAATCAGTCGTCTCCACGTGATAGAAATACAGACAAATAAAGAACCAGACTATTTCATATTCATATAATAGTAAAGATACGTTAGGTACAACGTTACAAATAAAAAATCCAGATAGTTATATCCACGTCACGTGTTTCAAATCTTGAACATTTAACACCACGTAGCTACGCAAAAAGAAATAATCCAGCAAAGCTTAGTAAGATCACAAAAACACATCGAGCATTGTGTAAACAGATGTGTAAATCCAAGATAAAATATCCTTACATAAAGTAGCTGAGGGACGAAGCCTCGAGGGTTGCAGGGGCGCGTACTAAAAGTAGGGGTAGTGATTCATCAATTGTGCAAAGTGCCACTTCATATCCAGTCCACTGCCGACTGTCGCATGCGCTTTGCCGCCTCCAAATGAACGCTGATTGGATGATCCGCCGTTTTTAATTTTTTCCAACCTTTGAATAGCGACACAGATTAAGAGCTAATATTTGACAAGTGATATCAAAGCGGATTGTTTGAAGCGAGTGTTTTGAATAGGCCATAATTTAAACGTTTTAAATTCGAATGGAATGCCTATTTGAAATGAATTATTCACTGCGCTCAATGGATTAGAATTATTTATGCTACTGAAGTATGAATGAAAAGCTCCAATTCGGCAGATACACACGCATTTTTAAAATACCGTAGGTATGTCTTTTACGTTTCATTTTACATGTTTCAGGTTCTTCGTAAAAAAATAACACATACAACCATATACTTGGTACAATCACAATGTAAACTCCTGTGAAGATAGATATTATAAGGATTATAATAAAATATTGTATGTTACATCCGTCGCATCCCGCGTACCATCAAATCGCAATCGCATTTGTTCGGCAATTTTTATACTTTTGAGGTTTTCAAAATATTTGTTATACACTGACTTGAATGATGTTAAGGCCTCTAACGGAACTAATAACGGTAGTGATAACTCAATCAAAAACATTAGAACTCAATCAATAACACAATAACACCAGATTTGCAACTATAAGTAATTATATAATACGCTCTAATATCAAGATCATTCAAGCGTACTCAATCCAAAAACGTTACTTTTTGGCAAAGCAAATAGAGTTAGTTGGATAATTTGACGCAGTGCGCCCCCGGGGAATCGAACTTGCATCTAGGGGTACCTCTATCCGCCCGACGCAGAGAAAAGGAATTAGAATAACAAGATTTTTTAGCCGAATGCATTTGAAATATTGATGAGTTTAAGTGCATTTCACGTTATTCAATTAGGAATGCAAATCTTTACGTGAGTAGAAATGCAAAAAAGTTAAAACAGTATAATATTTTTGATTTTCGTTATAAAATTCATGAACATCAAATATGCTTAACCTTTTACTTCACTTAAACCGGAGGTGAGACCAAACCTAGTCATTTCATACAGCATACAACTTACTCCCGAAATGTTAACTAACATAAAAAAGTAAAAAGTCTTTCATAAAATATGTATAACTTCAAACCTATACAATTCAATGTAATGTAATGTAAAGTAATGTAATGCAATGTAATTCTGTGCAATGTAACGTATCTATACGCGACATCAGGCAGGATTTTATCCTCATTTGAGGTTGGACGTCGATATTCATGGGCTGCAGATATTATTTGACATCAAGCAGCCTGCATGCTCAATTTTTACTTTCCAATAAAAAAAAAAACTTTACTTTATAAAAAAAGTCCCTCTTGTCACGCCACCGGTGACAAGAGGGCTGGTTCATATCTCGCGCAAAGAATTGCGATTGTTATTCAGCGCGGCAATACAACTAGTGATCTTGGAACCATACCGCATGGGCACGGACTCCCTTTAGATCCGTTTATGTTAGGTTTTTATTATATTTACTTTTAAGATTTTCATCATTGTACATATGAAAATAAAAGAAAAATCATATTGTTTATTTCATATTGTTATTGTAACATCGTATTATATTGTTTCAGGCTTAGACGCAGAATTATACTATGTGAGAGAAGGCGTAGTGAACACATACGCTACAAGCTTCATAGTTCCCGTACCGGCACACATCGCTGACTTGGAGTTTATGTGGCAAGCGCTAGGGCGGAAACCGGTAAGAAATACTAGTCTATAAGAAATACTAGTCTATATGAAAAATACTAGTCTATTGCAATGTACTACAGGTTTACATTCCGGATTGTCAAAATGTTTGGCAAATATTTGGCAAATGTTTGGAAAATGTTTGGCAAAGGAATTGGCATTTGAATTGACAAATGGTTGAGTCGCTTGCTATTTGAGATTGGACGTGGTTGTCCATGGGCTGCAGTGACCACTTAACACCAGGTGGCCTGCATGCCCGTTCTCTGCCTCTTCCACAATAATAAAAAAAATGTATTGACATCAAGCCAACATACTGTCATGACTCGGTACAGTCCCTATTAACAAAATATTATTTTTATGTGAGAAGAGGAACAAACGAGCATGTAAACCACCTGACGTTAAGTAGTCGCAGCCCATAGACATCCACGGACAACAACAAATACGACCAAAATCCTATCTGAGGTCGAACGTAGATACGTTGCTACTCCTGAGGACTAAGATGCTCGTCTCGTTTCAAAGTGTAGCCGCAACTGTACCTCTACAACCGAAACAAAAGTAATGCTTTACGGCGGATTATTAGGGCGGCGGTGGTGCCTCCCCGGTCGAAATATAGTTCTCCCACCTTCACTCTTAATATTAGAGTAAAAAAAGTAAATATTTTTCTAATATTTATGTAATTGGGTATTCTGTAGGTGTCACACTACATTCAAAATCTACTTATATGTTTCACTTTTGTTAAAAATGTTTTCTGATAAAGTGATAGCAATACGGCAAAAAGTGTGTAAAACGTGAAACAACAAAAAACAAAATCTTCGTACTTTAACTGTAATTGTATTTTAGATTACCGTTCTACTATTTACATTTGCATTACTATATACTATACTTGTGAGTTTGTTAGTTATTTTTTTAGTTTACAGTTGGAAAAATATCAAAGAGAGTTAGACATAGCATGAAATACCTTAAATGAGGTAAAAGAGTAAAAATTACAAAAGCAATGTATATATAACATATCGCTACTTTAAAACATAAGGGCCACAAAACAAAAACATTCCAAATCCTTTTTATTGTAAAAATTCAAATTTTGTCGGTCGCATATGTGAATCAACCATTAAAAGCAGAATAAAAATATCTTTCTAACAGTGTATAACACCTATTTATCAGTTTTAAAATTACAGAGCAATTATACAAGAACTGATTTTGAAAACTTTAAATTACTCTCCTGTAAAATTAGTCTATTCGCATTGTGGCCCTTTTGTTTTGAACTAGCGAATATGTCAATAAAATACAAAAACCTTCATCAAGGTTCTAGTTACGATTTCAATCATTTTTGTATCATTGACGTATGGCAATCAACATACAGATTTTAGTATTGACTTGTGTAGTCATACAATGGATCGCTATTGTAACATCCACTCTGATATTTATCCATGTGTTACGTAACAGAGAAGCGAACATTTCTAGAACATTCTACGGTGCGATGCGTTGCAAATATTACCGTCGTGTTGCAAAGTGGTATCCGCGTCACAGAAATATCTGCTTTCGACATTCTGGGTTAAGCAAAGTAAGGTTTATTTGTGATTGAGATACAGTGCAAACTTGTTTTTTATGTGAGAAGAGTAGAAACGAGCATGCAAACCACTTGATGTTAAGTAATCGCAATCCATAGACATCCACGTATGACCACAAATAAGACTGAAATCCTATCTGAGCTTGAACACAGATGTGTTGCTACTCCTGAGGACTAAAATGGTCGCCTCGCTTCAAAGTGTAGCCAGCAACCGCACCTCTCCGACCGAAACACAAGTAACGCTTTACGTCGGATTATAAGGGCGACGGTGGTACTTCCCCGGTTGAACTATAGTTCTCCCACACATACTCGTAAGTAAACTAACGTAACTAAACGATTTCTCTCTAGTATAATTAAAACGTTATCTTACTCTTGCTTTGAAAACACTTTGAACTTTAAAGACGAATTTTGTTCCTTTACCTGCAATGACAAGTACTTAGTTCAACTAATCCATAATGCGATTATTCGAGTCGACTAATAATGTGACTTGCATAATTCGATAGTTAATATTGAAATCCTTAAATTATCAAAATTATAAAATAATATCTTAATTTGAAATCTGGAAATAACCGAGGAGTTAAACCTTCAGCAGCAGGTAGAATTCAATTAAAACAACTTTTTGTTTACTTGTTCAACCAGTAAATAATCAATTGATCGCGCGATCGACCAATCAATCGATCAAGCATTATATATAAATGAATACAATTATACAGCAAGATTTACAATATAACGATATTATTGATCACTATATTCCACGTAACAAGTACCTATGCACAGCTTTTCACAATTATGGAATATAAATTGAAATATCGGATTAGATATATTCCGATATTCGAATCCAGATTAATAAAGCCTCCCTACGAGGACTGGTTTCATCAACACTGTGTAAACAGTACAAAGTAACTCTTTTTAGAAGCACTATATTACGAAATTATAAAAATACATTATGAATGAAGAAATGAGAAAGCCAATAGAGTAATGCATGCAATCTCAATCTCATTCTCAATCTCAATCAATATCAACATCGGTATCAAAATCTCAAATGAAACTAGAAGTAAAAAACTTAGTGACGACTTAGTCATTTGTGACCAATTTAGTATAGGTTTCAAGACTGCACCTGGCTATATTTCTGAGTTTTTTTATGTGAGAAGAGTAGCAAACGAGCATGCTTACCACCTCATGTTAAGTAATCGCAGCCCATAGACATCCACGTACAACTACAAATACGCCTTGCTTGAATGTGTAGCCGGCAACCGCACCTCTCCATCCGAAACACAAGTAATGCTTTACGGCGTATTATGAGGACGGCGGTGGTACCTTCACGGTCGAACTAGAGTTCTCCCACCTTTAAAATTCATATACTGTTTCGTATCGCCTACGTTTACTCGTCCAACAGATGACGGTGTGTCAAGTTATAGTGTAGGTACCCATGTTATTTGCAAGATTCCAATTTAGCATCAAAGCGATTTAATTTGTGAAACAAAAGGCCAGATTAAACCGTCGTTTTTCGATACAATTCTAAGGGAGTTTTATATCCGTAAATGCCTTTGGTGCTCAATAAGTTACATAACAATTTTGAATAAATTTTATTGGTAATTACAAACACTCGAGTAGATTTTGTATTGAATCTGAACAGATTATATTTAATTTTTCAAAACCCAATTTAATGGTTAAGTTATAGTTTGACCAGGGAGGTACCATACCTATCCTCATAATACGAATGAAGCAACTCTTGTGTTGTAGAAGTGCTGCGGTTGCCGGTTATACTAAGCAAGTTGACCACCTCGTTTTTTACTAAATGCATATGTATGTATACGTATACCAAAATTTTTTTTTTACAATTTTTGTCTGTCTGTTTGTTCCGTCTAATCTCTGGAACAACTTGACCGATTTTGACGGGATTTTCATTAGCAGATAGCTGATGTAATAAGGAGTAACTTAAGCTACTTTTATTTTAGAATCATATTAAAAACGTGGAAGAAGTCGCGGGCATAGCTATTATATAATAATACAACATTTCATTCAAATAACAATTTTATTCAAAGTCATATAATAAATAGCATACAGTTAATTATGAATACAACATAATCATTTCGTTGTTCACATATTGTCTTCTGATATTTTTACGTTGAGAATATAATCTCATGAGAGAATTCCTAGTAAAATTATATGTAAATAGGTTGCTTTGTACTCGTATATGAATGATCTCAGAGAACAATATTCTTACAGCCTAAGTATTGTTTGTTATTCCGCTTGTTTGCCTATCGGATGACCACGGAATACGAAAGTTGTGGCGCCATTCTGCCGCAATAATAACTACATTACAGAACATTAAGCCTCGACAAGATTCTATATTTGTAATTACATTCGTCTGTCGTAATGAGTGACACAATAATATGGTTATGCTGTGCAAGTTTAGAACTACTGTGTTCTGGTTTTAAGGCTGTGATTACACAGACACTAATATAAAATTTGAAGGTGATAAATACGTGTACATCAAGTATATGTATATAATATGGAAATAATATATTTAATTTTGTATTAGAATTTTAATACTTTCTCGAGGAGCTTCTTCGATGATATAACAATACTCGCAAATGATTCCGTAATGATTGTATATGTTTTTAAGTTACAAGAGTAGGAAATTAGTATGCAGGCCTCTCTCAAGATCAAATAGAACTGAAGTCCTATCAAAGTCGTAATAAGTATTAAAATATCAAAGTGTCAAAGGCGTTGCTAGTACTCGGGACTAAGATGATCACCTTGCTTATAGCTTGCTTATAGCTTATAGAGTAGCTGGCGACCACAAGTCTCCAATTGAATCTCCAACATGAATAGCATCAGGACGGTTTAGAGGGGACGGTAATTTCCAGATAGAAATACAGTTCAGCGAATTTATATTCAAATATTTTATTTAATTATAAGGTATTTACATATACTTAATTAACGTCAAGGGAACAATGTAAAATCAGTACATCGCCTTTAAGCGCCGGGTTGGCTAATGTGTCCCGAGAGAAAAAACTGCAAATTAATTGAATAATTGAAACTGATAAGTTTCATTTTCCGCACAGTTGCCATACGTGATGGGTATTGACTACGAGAGCCGTGGAGCCATGCTGCCGCCGCAAGTCAATATCTCCGAGCGAGGGTTCGTGCCTACCACACTGCAAACGTTTAGGTAAGTAATCGTGGTAATATCTTTAGCAACTCATTACTGTCCCAAGATTGGGTACAAACTCCCAGATTGATAAGGGCAAGTAGTTTACATGGCTGGTAAGTAAATTTGGTCAATTTTACATACCTTTTATTTATTTATTTATTCTATATTTGCAACATAAAAGATGTATAGAAACAAAACAAACGCTTTTGTTTGCTATTAATGCCAAAAGAAATCTCTGCCAGTGCATAGATGCATACATACATAACTTTTAAAACTTTGTGGAGAAATCTCATGTATGAAGGTTTTCTAACTAGTTGCTTTCACCGCCAAATCAATCCTTAATATCCAATACGAAAAATCAAGAACTCGAATCCTGAACCCTTTTGTGCGAGCCCGGAAACGAACTATTGGGCTACTTTTCGCAATTTTCACCCTTTCTCCACCGCACTACTCGCCGAAGGTTAAAATTTCATCCGCATGAAGAACTCACGGGTTACAATTCGAGATTCCTAAATCCAGGTCTGGATTCACTGAACGTCTAATTTTCTTAAGTAAAAACAATAATTTAAATTAAAGATTATATGAACTATAAAGGATACTTTACATTTTACTATGTACCGAGTACTTACGAACGTTTTTTAATAACCGTAAAAGTGGGAGAACTATAGTTCGACCGGGAAGGTACCACCACCCTTATAATTCGTCGTAAAGCATTATTTGTGTTTGGTTGGAGAGGTGCGGTTGCTGACTACACGTTGAAGCGAGGCGACCAACTTAGTCCTCAAGAGTAGCAACGCATCTACGTTCGAGCTCAGATAGAATTTCGGATGTGTTTGTGATTGTAGGTACGTGGATGTATATGGGCTGCGGCTATTTAACATCAATTGGTTTGCATGCTCGTTTGCTACTCTTCTCATATAAAAAAGCCGATATTGCGACCCAGTTTCAAGGCTCGTAGTCGTCAAAAACGTTAATCGTGATTACCCTTTATATCATAAAATGCATAAATTTCACGTTGATATTAATTTAAGATCATAAAGGATACCTATATAGTAATCTACCTTTATAGTTCATATAATATTTATCTCATATGTAAAAAATTCAAATTTAATAAAATCTGGAGATGATATTCACTTCAATATGGCACAAGTGCGATTGAGTTATTGCAAATTTTAAATATAGTTATGGTTCACGGTAGACTGGTTTTTAATTTATTTTACTTGAACTGAACTAAGTTGTTATCAGTTGGTCTTATATGGAAAGATATTAAGTGTGATAGTAACGCTTACTTAATAATATTGTTATATTTATTGTTATTATTTATTGTTATTTATTGTTATTATTATTATTATGAATTTATTGTAGCATATTGCAATGAGTTTAGATATTTACCATCTGTTTTTTAAGTCATAAATAAATAAATATTTTTTTTGTGTTAGAAGAATAGCAAACGAGCGCGCAGGCCACGTGATGTTAAGTAGTCTCTGCAGCTTCTGGACATCTATATTCAACAGGACTGAACTCCTATCTGAGGTCGTCCGTAGATGCGTTGCTACTCCTGAGGACTGAGGTGGTCGCTTTGCTTCAAAGTATGGCCGGTAACCGCATCAACAACTGGAATACAAATAGCTTCATATTGAATTGTGAGGTCAGCGGTGGTACCTCCCCGGTCAAATTATAATCCGTTCAATTGCTTTCCATTTAAAAAAAAAAGACCATATGAGCATGCAAGACGCCTGATGTTAAGTAGTCGCTGCAGCCCATGGACATCCACATACAGCCTCAAACAGAACTGTAGTCCGTTCTGAAGTCATACTTAGATCCGTTGCTACTCCTAAGGATTGGAATGATCGCTTCACTTATAGGTGTACCTCTACCTCTCTAACCATAACACATCGCTTCACCTCTGATTATGTGAGTATCAGTGGTACCTCGCATGTCAAACTGGTATCTCCCCGACGAACTATAACTCAGGTAGAGTTAGTTACCAATGTCTATTTTCATGTTATAGATATACTGATTTGTTTGATTTAAATATTATTTTTTCTCCAGGGTCCGCCTACCCTGCACAGGGTCTAAGAGTGCAGAAATCCTGGTAACGATGCAGTTAAATATCTCGGCCCCGGATCGCGCTCACAAAGACGTACGTTTACTGTTCAAGCGAAACAAGATATGCTTGAAAGGTGAGTGTTGTATTTATGACATATTGAAAAGTTATTGAAAAAAATATAACCGATTTCGTAAGCACTGGAAAGTTATAAATAATTTTACGTGTAATGTTGGTTGAATAGATTGTTTTGTAGTCATCAGTTGTTCACCAAATTTACATAGGGCCGTACATTCAATGTGTGTGTGTGAGTGTGTGTGTGTATGTGTATGTGTGTGTGAGAGAGAGAGAGAGAGAGAGAGAGAGAATGAAAGAGGGAAATGTGCGCATACAAGCGTGCATGCGCAAATTTCCTACTCTCTCTCTCTCTCTCTCTCTCTCTCACACACACACACACACACACACACACACACACACACACACACACACACACACACAC